>APFE031281827.1:0-21990 GCA_000404065.3 Pinus taeda | reverse complement strand
ATATATAAATAATATAAATATAAGTAACGAGGATAATTGTAATAATGATTAGTTAATAATAATTAGTATTTAGGTTGAAGAGGCATGTCTAAATGAGACATGTCTCTCCATGAAGAGACACTTGCCTGATATATAAGCAAGCCTCTCGTTCTCATTGTAAATCATTCATTCTCGTTCTTATTCAGATATTTAATATAATATTTGTATCCTCATGGATATCTTGATATTCCAAATCTTTTGGAGTAATTAATTTGTAGAAGGAACTTTGTTCGCTTTAGTAGCTTAACCCACACTAGAGAGCTTCCCCATCCTTCATTTCCTGTGTCAAAAAGAAAGGTCCATGGTTTAAGGGAGAGCACACTACTATCCAAAAACCAATACTTCTTTAGGATGGCATTTTCATTCTCCATGGTTCTAACAATGAATCCTAACTAGCCTCAGGAGAGCACATGAAATGCTGCTAAGTACCTCAAACTCAAAGAACATACTTCAACAACCAATTCTAAAGTTTATCAATCCCAATACATCATACCAAGAATTTTTTGACAAGGGTTTTGCTACAAATATCAAGAATTTGATTAAGCCAATCCCCTCATCTATAACTAGAGAAAATCCCTTGCCTCAATTTATCACCACCTTCTACTTTCACCTAATCAAACCTACCTTTTAAGTACTATATAACCCTCCTTGTTGAGACCCTAAATCAAGGAAACCACTAATAAAACCTTCCTTGCCACGAAACACATAAAAGTCATAATTTGGCTAAACTTTATAAGGGTTTCCACTCCTTCAAAGCATTCTAAAAAATAACACACGCTAAAGTCGATGGGGCTAGGCAACTAATACCACTAGCCCTCTCATTGATGCCAATGAGAATCGATCTCCCCTCCACCACATGAGGAGTACCATTTAGATCTTGAAGAAAGCCATGATTTTTCCCTTTTCTTGACAACGTTGAGAAAATGAAGCGACCACCATAGTAATGTGGCTATTCTTCCTTTAAGACATTGTCTTAGGGTCTACCAAGATAAGATGAAACCTTTGTAGGTTGTACAATAAACAAATATTTATATCAGTCATCATTAGATTAATCTACTAGTGGGATGATGCCATCCATATTAGAGTACATCTTGTCTTTATGGACTCATTTGGAAGCCTATGGAAAACCTATTGAAACCCTAGACACATAGCCTTCCATAATTCATGCAATACTTCTATAATCATATTCACAAATAATTGATAATTGAGACGTGTGAAATCTATCCATGGATTAAAGCCATGGAATTTCTTGAAATCCACATTCAAGGAACAACACAACAAGTATTTTTGTGCAATGACATGGTGAAAAGGGAGGGAAACAACTGAGATAATGTCTAATTATTCCTTAAGATTGGTTTGGATGAAAATCCTTAATATAGAGTTGTGAAAAAATTTCAACTATATATCTTCGAAGATAATAACACATAATATTCAATTTTATTGCAATGAAATGATCAGGAATGTCTTTAAAGATGGAATTGATATAGAAACCTCAATTTTTTGTGCAAACTAAGGACCTTAAAACACTAAAACCATGTTAAAATATGCAATGGGACATGACATAAACACTGGTGGAAAATGCTTTAGCCATCTCAACCATATATTCATCCAATCAAATATTAATTTATAGTACATGTATTTATTCACTTTGTAATAAAAATAATGACAACACACTAAAAAATCATCAACACATAAGAATGAAATGTAGTCAAGGATAACGACGAAAACTCATACAACTTGTGATCTTGGAATTTATAATTATCTTAAGACCCATAGGTTAACATCATTGAGTCTAAAGGAGGTATGGGAGTTTGTAATATGAGGTATATCAATATCTAGTTTCGAGTAAGTTAAATTCGTAATGGTAACATGAACTAACAATTCTTTGGGAACATATTTGGAAATAAAAATATTTCGCTTGATTACCATGGTCGCATATTCCCGCAACTTTGAATTTTAGAGATGGGCCTCATTTCTACAATATGTTTATAATGCTCTGGAGAAGATTGGTGTAATAACTTCTCAAAAAATTGTGATGGTAAATCAACGTATTTATTCCTAACAATATGATGCCCATGGGTCTCCCCAAGTCGATAAGGAATTGGAAATGAAAAAAATCATATAATTTTGGTTAGAGAAGGCCAACAATGTACCTTGTGGCTCTTGATCAATGAGCCCCTGTGAAAATTTCCAATGTGATTTGGAAAAAGTTGTAATCTTTTCATCTCCTCTTTTAGACGAGACAAAATATCTTTTGATGTAGCAAGGACATGGTTAAAGGCTTCTCTGTAAGTTAGGACTAAAATTACCTCATGGATAACATGGATTGGAGGAACTCTAACAAGATTTGAAGATTGTAAACTTCATATTTTTCCTAAGATAACACTCTTTATATGTCATTGCCTTGGGAATGAAACATCATTTGGGGAACCTTTGTAAGTGGTTTTTAATGGGACCTTCACAATGTAGTGTGTCGGAACAACTTAGAAAATCTTGACCAACATTTTTTACATGTTCATATGATTGTTTCCTTTGAAGTTGGATCCAAACTGCGATGTAAATTAATATGCATGTCTTGTGGGAAGCCAATTTTTTTCTTAGTCATTGGATTTAGAATACCTTTGTGTAAAGGATTGTGGCTCAATTGTGAGTATCATCTAAGGGGTTGTCACTTGTCATATTCAATTTCAACATAATAACTATATTTTTAATGGAAACATTAGTTATATTCAATGCACTTAACAAAAAGTCTTACAAATTGTTAAGGAAACTATCATATCTAATCCCCAAAAAAAGTTGATATGGTGCATTTTCGTCAAGAAAAGGTGAAATTTTCCTCTGGGAGTATTGGAATTTTTATATCTTCTACTAACAAAGGAGGGATTTACCTTGTTCCATATCCACTTATAATGTAGTCTTATCCCAACTACCTCCATCATTTATCAATCTAATTGATATAGATTGGATCAAAATGTTATATTTCATCCATATTGATGATTTTAGAGTGGAAAAAATGGAGGAATCAATTCACAATATCATATTCGTCGATGGGTCCCAGTTTAACTATTTGGGGTTTGAAACCTTTCTGAAGTAGTTCAAGGCATAAAATTACCTTTTTTTGGGGGGTAAAACTTTTCCTATGAAGTATAACACCATCAGTTCTATTTTACACACAAATACCTTTCCCATGGTGTAAGAATTTCCTCAATCGGAGTCTGTATGCAAAAGTTATGCCACCCAAAAGTTGTCTTTCCTACTGTGACCAACATGATTCGAGAGGATGCCATGTCAACCTCCATTATTCATGGAAAATGGGCTAGCCACGTCATCACTAAACATAATACTATAGAATATTCCATATTGTAACTCTAGTTAAGAGTTGAAGAAGTCAAACTAAACCACTAGTGGGATATCATGTTATATTATGACCATACCACTAGGAGGAAAAAAGGGTTCCATTATGGGGAATTTTGTTCCATAGTTGAGTAGAGTAGATTAGAGTGGATAAAGAGAGAGAAAATAGAGAGGGTTTTTATACTATACATAGCCCATAGGCAACAAGTGTCAATACTTTGTACTTTCATCCATTTCCATTCAGAGAAAGAGAGAGCATAATAGCCTCACTTTCTAGCTGGGTTTCACTCGAAAGGGTTTACTCAACCATATATTGTGTTATTATGTTTTTCATTGATTGTATTTGTGTATGTTCTCTATTTGTCCCATTTCATATATTGCATGCATAAGCATAACACAATGATTAATGGATTCAGAAATCTAAGGAAAAATTAACACTTATAGTGTAGATTTCAAATTTTTCATTATATCTTAGTAGATTTGTTGTGATGAACTATCCAATGGAATATCTGTGGTAGTTTTTGAATCATATAGGTATAAGATTAGGTTTATTTGGGTATATTATGGAGAGATGTAGGGGATCCATATCAATTAATTTGAAAGTCATGAAACCCTATCTATGGCTAAATAATTTTCAATAACTCTCATGATCCCATGGAGGAGATGTTTTCACAACTAGAAGCATAAGTTGTAGATGTAAATTGTAATGCAAGACTCCTCATGGTAGCCCTAGCTAATAAGCTTAGGATATTTGAAGAATATGGGGGTTCTAACACAAAGGCCAAATAAGAGGGGAGATCGAGAGATTAGGAAGAATCAAAGAGGGAGTCTAAGAAGGAACTTGAAAAGGTCAAAAAGTTCAAGTGCCATGAACCATTCACAATCTTTATTCAATATGGAAGCAAAGGTCAAAATCAATCCATATCAAGATGAGATTGACATTTTGAAATTAAATCAATAGTTGTAGTACTTAGAAGTTTATTTTAGTGTTCACAACATAGAGGAAGAACAAAATATTTCATTTGTGTAGAAATTCTGCAAATTCTCTACAAATCTCGCACTAAGATCATGTAGAAAATCTGACTGTAGATTAACCTAATAATGCAATATACCAAAGCAAAATACTATAATCTACTTCTACTATCAATTTGTGGAAGCTTAAAGATCGAGCTGAACACATATAACTAGAAGAAGAAGAATCAATCATCCAAGACACATGAAAATACTTTGGGGAAAGCCTCAGCTAAAAATCCCATTATCTGTATTATCATACAAGGTGGAAATAAATTAGAATTATACAAAGCCTTAGCTCTCACAACTAGCTAGCTCTCAGTACAATCCTCTTGGATGCTCACAGGCAAACCTGGCTTCTCATAAGCCTTCCTCTCTACCCTCAAAGCTCCTATTTCCTTGCGTTGTTTCTCTTGGGTGATCCTCTTGTTACCAAGTGGAAAACTCTCAACCAAGTGGAACACTGATCTCTCACATTGACACCCTATCAGAACTACGTAATCCTCAAGGAACCTTCCCTTGACTGCATGCATGAGTTTCCTTTATAGGAAAACACATGCAACTGATAGTACACTGTCCTTGACATTTAGCTCAATTTTGTCTTTCTCAGAATAGACATGCATGAGTTTCTGATGAGGGAACCTTCAGTTATATGGAGTACACTGGTTGAGTGCATGCATGCATCAATTAACTAATAAATCACAATTAGTTCCTCAAACAGTTTGGAACTAATTTAACTGGACTTAACTCAGTAAACTAAGCTAACTGATTACAACTCAAATATAACTCAATCTTATCTCCTTAATTAAGGGATAATCTCCTTAATTTAAGGGATAACTGTTGCATGACTTCAGAAAGAATTCTAACTTGAATTTCTCCAACTAATTAATCCATAATGAATGAATTAATTATTTCCAAGCAGCCGGTGAGACTAAATTCAATTTTAATTCACAATTTTTTAATTCAAGGACAAATTAAAATTGGAATTTCTGGATTCTATTTTTATCATTTCTTGTTTCTATTTTCAACACTCCCCTCAACAAGAGAGGAATTCAACTCGATCCCGATCGTGAACCTTTGGAATGTTATGCATGCAACACTTCTCTCTAGTGTTGTTGCTCCAACAACTCTAGAAACAAAAAAACATCCAACCTGAATCAGTATGATGCACCTGTCATCAAAGTCTCTGACTGCTATTACCTCTGTCAACTGAAAACTTTGCGCTTCTGCTGACTCTACCTTTTTTCACTGTTGTCAACCCTTCTCTGCGCTCTTCAGTATCTGATTGCTCTAGCCTCTGTCATTTTGATATCTAACTGCATCAATCCCATTGATTCCTCCTGCTACTATGTACTTTGGGCTCCCATAGCAAGGTACGATCCAAGAGATAAAACCTCTCAATGGACCCTGCCCAATTTCAGCCTTCTTCAGACTATCACTTCACATCGCCCCACCTCACACCTAGAGGTATGGCTGCATGTGATCCCTCTTCACACTTGGATTGAAATTCATCCTTAATGGAGGTATCTGCATGAGTGGATCTCTTCACTCGGTCTCCTCTCTGCTTCTTGAATTGTGGCTCCTCCACAATTGTCTGAGACTTCTTCTGGGGCTGCATGTTGAGGGTAATTTACTATCCCTTTCAACCACCAAGTCTCTAACATTTGCCTTACTCCTTAAGGCTTTGCATGCATCTTGAACCTCAAGAGCATACAGGTTCTTAACTCGTGAATCGACCTATTTCACCTGTCTCGTGGTAATGTGTCTAAGGAAAACCTTTCCCTTACTAAAAAACACATCATAGCCACAATCTTCCAATATTGCGAGCGATACCAAGTTCTTCTTCAATCTAAGAACATACATCACATCTGTTAAGGTGATAGGAGCTCCAGCTCCCTCTGAAAATAAACCGTGCCCACTCCTGAAACACTATACCTTCCGTCGCCACCCATCTCTATGCACATCTTGAGGTATTTCTCTTCCAAGGTACTGAATAAACTTTTATCGCCGGTCATGTGGAATGAGGCTCCATTGTCAAGATACCAGACACAACCCATCATCGATGACACCATGCATGCGATGAGGGTAAAGTCAATTTCGAACTGAGAGGCTAATGCCTCACCTTCCGATCCTTTCGAGGATCCCTTCTTGGACTTCTTCGATGAGAAATTAGTTGCATAATGTCCCATCTCAATTGAAGTATGATATGAATTTGATTTGCACCTGCAACCCTGAACTTCAAACTTCGAATTCTCTTCTCAGTATACTGTTCATAGCTCTGATAAACTTGGCCCTTGTTCATAGCTCCGATAAACTAGGCTCCGATACCATGTAGAAATTATGCAAATTCTCTACAAATCTCGCACTAATATCATGTAGAAAATCTAACTGTAGATTAACCCGATAATGCAATATACCAAAGCAAAATACAATAATCTACTTCTACTATCAATTTGCGGAAGCTTAAAGATCGAGCTAGATTGAGCTAAACACATATAACCAGAAGAAGAAGAATTAATCATCCAAAACACATGAAAAACATTTGGGGAAAGCCTCAGCTAAAAACCCCACTATATGTATTATCATACAAGGTGGAAATACATTAGAATTATAAAAAGCCTTAGCTCTCACAGCCAGCCAGCTCTTAGTACAATCCTTCTGGATGCTCACAGGAAAACCTGGCTTCTCACAAGCCTTCCTCTCTGCCCTCCAAGCTCCTATTTCCTTGCGCTGTTTTTCCTGGGTGATCCTCCTGTTACCAAGTGGAAAAATATCAACCAAGTGGAACACTGATCTCACACCCTGTCTGAACTGCACAATCCTCAAGGAACCTTCCTTTGACTGCATGCATGAGTTTCCTTTATAGGAAAACACATGCAACTGATAGTACTTTGTCCTTGATATTTAGCTCAACTGGATCTTTCTCAGAATAGACATGCATGAGTTTCTGATGAGGGAATCTTAAGTTATCTGGAGTACACTGGTTGAGTGCATGCATGCATCAACTGACTAATAAGTCACAATTAGTTCCTCAAACACTTTGGAACTAATTTAAATGGACTTAACTCAGTAAATTGAGCTAATTAATTACAACTCAAATATAAATCAATCTTATCTCCTTAATTTAAGGGATAACTATTGCATGACTTCAGAAATATTTCTAACTTGAATTTCTCCAACTAATTAATCCATAATGAATTAATTAATTATTTCCAAGCAGCTGGTGAGACTAAATTCGATTTTAATTCAAGGACAAATTAAAATTGGAATTTCTAGATTCTATTTTTATCATTTCTTGTTGCTATTTTCAACAATTTGCACATATGAAATTAGAGGGCCATTCCCTAACCTGGTGGGAAATACAGACAAAGACCTTGATGTTGGATGGAGATCCTCTAGTGATTAAGTGGGAGGATTTCAAAAATCTCATAAAGTCACAATTTTACCCTATTAGGTATGTATAGGACTAATGTATCCATTAGCATTAATTTAGGCAAAGACAAGGGAAAAATGTACAACAGTACACCATAAAATTTAGAAACATGGCCATAATTCTGGGTATCTCTCCAAACAATCCAAACATACTCCCTAAGTATTTGGGGGGTATATATATCCCTCTGTAGAAGAAAGTGATGTTGTTCAATCCTAGAACATGTCAGAAACAATAATTAATACTGAGAGGGGGGTGAATTAGTATTAAGGCTAATTTTACTTTTAATTCCAATTTATATTTCTATTTTACTTGGCAACCATTCATGTGAGAAACCACCAACCTAAAATAGAGACATCAACTTCAATCAACACATGAACATACATAGCAACACCATGAGCAACATATACATATGAACACAAATATTTAACGTGGAAACACAAAAGGAAAAAACCAACAATATTTTTTTTTTATTATGATGCGAATCTTAAGTCACTACTCATATTACATCATATGTTTTTATGAGAACCCACTCATAGGAAGCACCAACTCCCTTAGATTGTTTTCAAACACTCACTAGCAGGAAGCACTAACTCCCTTTTCTACAAACACCAGATCAACTTACCAAAAGCACCAACTTCTTGGATTTATTACAAGCACCAACTTGTTGGAGGCGCCAACCTCCAATCTATCCTTCATACACCCACTCACATGGAAGAACCAACTTATTATTTTTTAGGCACCAACCTACAGTCCATAAGGAACTTACTGCTATTTTCTTTCTAAGATTTCAATTAGCCTCATTTTAGATTTTTTTATTAACTAAATCTTGACCCTTCATTCTCCTCAACAACACACTCTTTTACCCATCCAAACCATTTTCTCATTCTGCCCACTCTTTAGTAGCACTCTCATCACAACCCACGCAAAAACATTAGGACTTGCACTCAACCCTCATATAGTCTCCATACTAGCTCTTTGCCTTTGATGTGCCATAGGCCTTCTAAGCCTTTCTCAACATCTCACTCTCACTCAGAGCTCTCCTCACTCAACACTCTACTACGTTCCCTGAACACTCAACAATGTTGCTTCCCCCCACATTTCACTTATGCAATATTGTGTTGTGTTCCACTGCTACACAGAGATTGATACAAAGACCACTACTATCAACTTCTCACTGCCTGAGGTAGTACTCTCAGCATGGCTCACTGATCTTCATTAACTTCCTGAATACCATTTAGTATGGCATTGTAAAGTCTAAGGAGAAAATCTATAACACACAAATTCTTGTATGGCTCACTATGCTGTGGTTCAGATCTATTCCTCAGTCACTGCTACTGAAATTAAACCAAAGAATGGGTTTTGATATTGTATTTCTGCAACTCAACATCAAAGATCCTAAATTTCTGTATGAATCCCCTTGCCTATAATTGATATGATGTACAAAAACTGTGTTTAGGTTGGCTCATGCATGATGTGGATAGGGCTCCATTAATTCAATCTGCAAATCGTGGTCCTTGCTACCTTAATTCATAGTTCTATTCAATCTCCATTTCTACAAATCCACCTTTAATGGATGACAAAATTTGGATGATCTACCAATTATAATGAAAAATATGACATTCTACACCAAAAAAACTTCCAACCTGTTCATTATACTTAACTCCATCTATAATGTGCTCCAACTCTGGAAGACTTCACTAAATATAGGTGTTGGGCCAAATCATGACTCTAGAGTGGTGTTTATATAGCCCAAAGGCATTTTATTATTATATGCTTGCACCCTTTTTAAAATTACCTCAATGCTTGAAATTTTTTTATAGATTGGGGGTAGGCCCACATAATATGCCCGCAACACTTAAATATCCAAATAACCTAAGCACTTCACACCAAACCCAAAGGCCCATGATGCTAAACTTCTTATATATGTTCGTATCCTTTTTGAATGACATAAAGGACCAAGTGATAAAAACATGAAATCATTACAAAAAATCAGACTGAGTGCATCTTCCAATGCCTAATGGATCATTGGATGAATAAAATCTTTCTATATCTCAGTCCAGTCTCCGTAGGACATTCTTACGGCTTCAAAAACTACCAGGGTGAAATCAATGTTGAGGTGACATCAGTCTAATGTCATCTTCTAAATGGCTCGAGACATAATTATTCACTCTCATTTGTTGGGAAATATCTCTGTTCCCTATGACATAAATACCTCAGGTATTTCCATTTCAAACCATCAGGGAGCCTCCTTTAAAAAATGACAAGGTAGGGTTATGTCACACCTACTGACTGTGCACCCATTTGTACATCACATATCTACCACTTGTGTTCCCATTGCCACATGTCCATATTCAAGTAGTGCCATGTGTCTCTCAGTTTTGGCCCACTTGGCCACTTGAAAGTACTAAATCTACATGGCACGTGTCACTTTTCTATACTTCCATGTCACCCCAAGACTTTTATGTTGCTAATGTTATGCTGACATCATCATGGGCCTTTAGACTATTGACATCAACATGCCATCATGGATCCACTTGTGCTCCATGCAATTTGGGTCTACCACTCATATCGTGCCATGTGGCCTCATGCCATGTCACCAGTATGAAGGTAAGAAAGTCTCAAGCCTTTTGCTTTTTGTTAAATTTGTTTATAAAAATTTTAAGGGCCAAGATATGAATTTCAATGTGAACCCAATTTTCAATGTGAAATGACATTAGACATGAAATTTTATGTCTCCCCGATCTCGTCACCTCGAGATTTAAAACATGCTCCCCTCTAAAGAGTCTCGGGGTAAAAATAAAGGTTACGTGTCTTTCATGTGGGACCAAAAAGCCTTCGAAAACCTTTAGGGTTATGTGTCCACTATTATGTTGTTCCATAACTTTTGGGGATCCCCCCTTAAATGGTTTCAAAATCCCGAGGGGGGGGGGTATCTGTTGCACCAAAGCAGTTTATCTTGGCACAAAACTAAGTGCAAGAAACCCCCCTGCCATTTGGTTAAAATGTGACGGGGCTTGAGACCCCTCATGTCGTTTGATCTGGGTGTGGGTACACTTGTCACCCGATCCGCTCCCAATGTGTGCTTCCTTTAATAACGTTTTCCATTGATTATTCAAGTGCCCGAATGGTAGAACCTCTTACCATAAAACCAAGGGAAGTGATTGACACCTTGCTCACCAAAAAACCTCCTCCACATGGAACCAAGAGTTGTTGACCATTTTTCTGAGAACTTTGACGATCCATAACTTCTTCATCCTTAGGAGTTTTTTGGGTTTCCATATACCCTTGGAAAGGTATTTCTAAGACCTATCCAACCGTGCCATTCCAGGAGCATCTGCGATGATTTCTTCAGACATAAATGCATTCAAATCTATAAATCCCCTTCAATGATTTGACTAAGGCTCCAACTCCAACTGAATAGGAAACACACCTCATTAATGCCCCATCACCATGTCAACACTTCCCTTGACATAGTCATGTCATCCATGCACTTGGTTGCACTCATATTGTCATCAATTCCAACACACCAATGCATTAAGTTGAAATCAATGCCAACACACCAATTCCATATACCATGCCTAACAGTTCCAACAATCTCCGCCTTTGGCATTGATGGAAAATCCTCATTGATGGCCACTCCTCATGCTATAGCCAACTATAAAAATGACTCATCCTCCTGTAAGTTATATCCAATGATGTCTCTCTATCTATGGATGATTTCTTTCTCCCCCCCTTTGACATCAATGGCAAAGAGCTATATTCATCATGCTCTTGATGAGCATTCTCCTTAAGAACAACCAAAGTTTGCTTAATCTCTTCGTTGCAAACTTCTCTTTCTTCAAGGGATGATATCTCTTTGATGAGGCACTTGAAGGCTTCCATCCAATCACAACTACAACCACTATGATTTGTAATCTTGGGAAAAGACACCTACAAAACAAGCATTAGCATGAAAAATATCATGATATTCATTTTTCTTTTATTTCTCCAAGGAGGACAAACTTCCCTTTATGACATTAATGTCAAGGGATAACAATGAATGCTATCAAGAACAAGTGTCCTTTTGACTACTTGTAGTTGCTTCTTCACTCTATATGATTGGATATATATGATATGCTACTCCTGAGCACGTACTACCTCTTTTGACTTTTCATTTAGTTCTAGACATTTTATGTGCGTTGATGCTTCTTGTGAGGACAGGCCAATCACTCCTATCGACCAATGCATTTTTGCGCTAATCCAATGTTGAAAATGTACTGCTACTATTACAAATACCAGTTGTTATTGATGCCTTTGTCTTGATGTTCACTTCTGTTATTGCTTCAATGAATATGCTTACTCCTCCTGAGCATGCTAATCATCAACTCTTCTCCCCCTCAGATCATGATGCTCCAAATAGGGTCTATTGCATAACACCAACTACACTAATAAATTGGTACCCATTGGATAATGCACCAGGAAAAATTCCATGACTTATTCTCAAAAAGAGATGTCCACAAAACACAAGGTTACTCCAACTTAACCAAGAACTACTACTTTACATAACGATCCTAAATGGTAACCAAGGAACATACATAGTAAACCACTTGTTTGCATAAACTCATGGATGTTAGATATAAAAGAATATACAATTTAAATGAAATAAGAGTACTTCATATATGATATGCAAATCTACCATTACCTAAGAAATCAACACTTTTTGAGTCTAATGGATGATGCCTTCTTTTGCTAATAGTGCAATTCCCCCCGAGTCTATGCTCCCTTCTTTTTTTATGATCTCTTTGCATATACTTGGGGATTGATCTTGAGGACATGTTATTACTCTGGGTTCCTTATCACTCCATTCTTCTGCTGCAGGCCATCTTCATCTCATAGCATAAAATGTTGTTGTGTAATCCCCCTAGAACTATGTGGGACACAATTTCCTCTCTCCTGCAATGCTAATATATTTGAAATAAATAAATTCATCATTGTAATCAGTAAGGGGACTCAGTATTACTTCTAACATTTAGATGGACCCCTATCTAATTCTTTTTAATGCCTGCATTTGACTTCTTTGGCTTCACTTGTGATGTAGATCCACCTTTTACTAAGCTTTTAGACGGAAAAACCACTATAGCCTATTCTCCCCAATAACATTTCAAACAAAAAAAAATGACGACTGGCTCAAATATCTATTACATACTTAATTTATAATAAAATAATTGAAGTGGCTTACCTTGTATATCGTCGCAGGCCTTTTTTGATAACTCTAAGTTGACACTTCATAGGACCAAGTGCATAATTGTGGCTTGTAATAGCCCGACTCTAAATGCCCATTCATTTCCCTTTTTAAACTATTGGCATGAAGTGATGCAGGAGCATTCACCCAAGAGAAAATCATTGTAATTGAGTAAACATAGGGGGTCATGTATTTTTAGGAAGTTGGATTCCTAAGTGATAAATTGATGTAATATTAGGCTTTGAGTGATTAAAATATGAATCAAATTAGATGTGTGAGATATCTTGTAAATTCTCTGGAATAAGGAGGACATGAGTGGCTAGTAATGACAAAGAGTTAGAAGTCAAATCCAACTCTTAAAGTAGTTCATGATTCTAGGAACAAAAGAATGATCTTAGGAATTAAATGGAGATAAGAAGTGGACATAGAGGATAGAGTACATCTGGAAGTCGGTTCAATAGATTTAGGAGTCGAACCAGGATGAGTTGAACAAGAACTTCCTGGCATATATGTAAGCCTATGGGCAGAAGGATGGAAGAGGCCACAAATATCGAAGATCAGGCCTATGAGAGACAGAGAAGTCTCAATTGTAATCATTTGTTTATAATTATATATACGAAGGTTTATGCATGACTGTGTAAGTGTGTGGAATGAGTATTTATGAATGCATTACATGTGAATTCGTAGGTTCTGTGTAGGGTTGCAGGAAGAATTCTAAAGGGTATGTAGAAGTGCAGAATGATTCAGTGGAATCATAAATGGGTCACTGAATCCAGTTGAAGATCAGAGTGAAGCTATGGGGAGAAATAGCGAAGGGATATTTCGCAGAAGAGAAATGCTTAGAGGAAGTTGAGCAGTGGAGCCTTTGAAGAAACCTAAGGGAAAAACCTGAACCATGGATAAACGCTGAAGAAAACAACGTAAATTCTAAGTAAAAGGAATGAGTGGAGAAGTGAAGAGTGATGCACAGGAGCCATTTGATCTGGAAGATCAACGGTCCAGAAGTGATCGCTTATCACATATCGGAGAGGCCAAAGGACTAGTGACAATGGAATAGCTAAGGGCTGATACGCCGATAGCAATCAAAATCGGCGAGCGGAGGAATCAGAGGTCAGAGCAATCAGAGCAGCGGAAGAGTTAATACAGAGCAGCGGATTCGATGAGTTGATGAATGCGGTTATATAGTTTTTGAAATCCGAATAAAGGGTTCGGAGCGGAATTTCCTTTGTATTCCATGAAAGTGCTGTGCGAGTCATTTAACATAAAAAGGTGGTGTAAGTGGCCCGATAGTCACATATCGGAGTCAGAGAGGTGATGATATATATATAAATATATTATATTATAATATATAAATATATAGTGTGTACGTGAAGGAGCTGATTGCGATTAGCGATAAGGGTGGTGTCTCGGGATCTATGCAGAAGTTGTGTGAAAGGCGGAAAAAGGTGTCTTATGCACATAATTCCTTTATAAAAGGGTTTAGAAGGAAAATAGTGTCGATAGAGCATTTCATGCGATATAACATATATGAACCAAGATTTTGAAAGGGAAAGGTTATGTATGTGTGGTTTAAGGGTTTATAAAGGTTAACAAAGGTTTCTATGGGGTGATAGAGTCCCGATAAGAAGGATATAACTGAAGACTTTAATAAATGGATAAATGAAGGCTTGAGAATTAATTTAACTCCCGATAGGAGGTTTAAGCGGGGTGACTGGTTCCGATATAAAAGGAACTATGGCTAAAAGGGCCTTAACCATTTATGGTTTGAATATTTGACTCCTTTGAGAATCAAATTCCTGGGACAGATGTATTTATGCATATTATGGGTGTATGCGGGGGAGACCCTACATCATTAGTGGTATCAGAGCCAAGTTAAAGGAGCTCTGTGTGAAACATTTCTTGAAAGAATTTAGAACAAAATTCTGTGTTAAAGTGTTTATGCAGGCAAGAGGAAGGATCAAATTCTAATCTGACAGATAGTAAGCACACAGAGGTGATGTGTAGTAGAACTTGCAGATGCAAGAGACAGAGGAAATCCATTCAAGATACAGGTGGAATGGTAAAACAAGATCATGGTGAGATCTTGAAAGTGAGGTAATATGTTCTGTTTTAAATTGAGAATGTGAGTTTTTACACTAATGCACAAGTGACAACAAGAGAATCTGTGAGAGGAGAACCAAATGTGTTCTTGAAGGCAGAGTAAGAAAAACACTCAGAAGGAGAAGTGGTAGTGAACTTGAAGAATCCAACAAGAGGTTGGACAAAGGGAGAGGACAGCCGAAGTGTTCTCAAGAGGTTGCAGAAACCTAGAAGGAGCAAAGGTGTTGATCAAGAAGAGGTTCTAGAAAGAGGACCGTGCTTACCAAAAGACTAAGTGAGGAGAGCTTAGTGAGGTAAGATTGTAGCGAGGAGGACTAGCTATTGCAGAGGCTTGTTGTAGATAAATGAGAAGCTCATGAAGAAAGAGTAGAAGAAGATGACTATTGATAGTCATAATAGAGGTTCAGAGAGAAGCCACAACATAAGAAAGATGAAGGAATAGGATGCCAAGGCAAATGGAAAGAGGATGAGTCAAGAGGAAATTGACAAAGAGATTGCAGAGTTAAAAGAACAACTCGATGCGTTAAGGAGGATACTTGAGGAAAGCTAGAGACTAGGTTGGGTCTTGAGGAAGAAGCCAGTGGAATGGCATGAGATGCAGAGAAGGCTACAACAAAAGCAAGTAAAGTGGTTGAGGGAAAAACTCAAGGAAGTTGAGTTGGAAATGGAAGAGTACATTTGTGAACCAGAACAGGGAGAAATTCTGGGAGAAAGTGAAGACTACACTGAGGATAAAGAATGGAGATCAAGTGAAGATCTCATGGACTGTTGGGATAGTTCAAAACAACATGAGGAGATGATGACTGAAGATGAAGACTTGAAGATTGAAACTTTAAATGAGACCAAAAGGTCTAATGATTTTAAATTTGATAATTTGTGTATGTTTGCAGCTGAAACATGTGAAGGACAATTTGCTGATATTTTCATAAAGGAGGAAGAAGAAAATCATAATCTAAATTCTGTTCTAGAAGAATATGAGATAGATAGGTCTCATATACAGTTGGAGAAAGATATCAAGAAACCAAGTGAAGGGATTGAAGAGAGTGAAGAAGATACCATCGAAGAATTTCTAAATCATATGAAGGATTTAGAGCAACAAGGAGATATGTTGGCTAAACCATCAAGTGGGACCATAGGGTCTTATGTTTTTAAGGCTAATAGTTTGTCTATGGATGCAAAACAAATGCAAGAGAATATTAATGAAGATGGTGAGACAAGGATAGCTCTTGGAGAAGGTAAACAACAAGAGATTAAAAGAAAACTTGAAGAAGAGACTATGTTAGCTGAAAACATAGTAAAAGATCATCAGTTCACTATGATGATAGGCATAATGGAAATAGCCATGGAAACTGTTGAGATAGTCAATAAGAAAGAAGGACATCTACTGAAAGATGTTAAGAAGGAAGAAACCTATGCAAAGGATTTAACCTTGGGAGAAGGAAAACTAACAAAGGAGTGTTTTGCAGAGGGTGAGAAATCTTTTGAAGATGTCAGAAGTATGGAGAAGTATATTTAAGAAGATAAAAACTCTGAAGTAAAGGAGGATGGAGAATGTCTCTTAAATGAGAGAAGCAGTGACTTATTGCAGCAGAAGGAACTTAACAATGCATGGATGTGTGAAGATGTGACAACATAGGAACAAGTTCTTGTGGAAGAAGGATATGAAGTTCAGTCTGAAGAGCTGATATGTGAAGCAACAGTTGAGACTGTTGAACCTTATGATTTCCAAACTAATAATTTGTGTATAAATGTAGGAAACATAAGTGATGATGAGACACTTGCAAAGTGTCATAAAGAAATTGCATTGCTAGAGTATTTGCTAGAAAATTCAGAGTATGATAGTGTGATTGCAGATGAAGAAGTTCACTGTAGTGAACAGGAGAAGGAAGACATCATTAGAGCAGATGGTGTGGAAGAGAGACTAGTTGACAGTCTCATGAATTCTTTTAAGAATTCAAATCAGCATACTGATTTGCTGACAAAGGAGAAAGAAACAAAGCAGCAAACTGAATTGTTGCTAAAGGAAGATAAGGCACACAAGCCTTATGTTTTTAATTTTAACAAGTGTTTTGTGAGTGCAGGTTTTGTTGCAGATGCTGGAGGAAAATTGGCACAGATAAACAGCCAAATAAAGATGAGAGAAGAATATTCCGTGGAAGAATTCAATCCATGGAACAAAGATTCTCAATTGCTGGAGAGAATGCTGTAAAGTCATGATTCAGTGCAGACAGAAATAATCATGAAAGAGGGTAAGGATGATAGGGAGGCAGTCAGCATAGCAAGAAAAGCTAAAGTTGGAGCAAGCAAAACAAAAGAAGAAGAAAAAGTAAACCAGCAGCTACAAAGTGGAAGTAACCAACAACAATTTGAAGAATTAGTATACAACAACAACAACTTGAAGCAGAGAGAAAGAGGTAACAGTGAATGGAAGAATATGGACCAGCCCAAAGATATACTAGAGATGGAGATTGAAGAGTTATGGCAGTTAATGATGAAGCAATCCAAATGGAGAAAAATGGTAGCAATAGGAAGCATGATTAATCAGAGTATGAACCTAATTGAAAAGAAGAAGAAAAGGGAGCAAAAGACAACAAAAGTGCAACAACAACAAAGGAACAAGACATTTGGGCAGTTACAAAACAAATTATGGGATCTAGGAAGACAAAGACCAGAAGATCAGGAGAACATGAATATTTTCTACTTTGGGAGTCTGATGCAAGAGAATTCACCCAAGAGAAAATCATTGTAATTAAGTAAACATAAGGGGTCATGTATTTTTAGGAATTTGGATTCCTAAGTGATAAATTGATGTAATATAAGGCTTTGAGTGATTAAAATAGGAATCAAATTAGATGTGTGAGATATCTTGTAAATGCTCTCGAATAAGGAGGACATGAGTGGCTAGTAATGACAAAGAGTTAGAAGTCAAATCCAACTCTTAAAGTTGTTCATGATTCAAGGAACAAGAGATAGATCTTAGGAATTAAATGGAGACAAGAAGTGGACATAGAGGATAGAGTAAATCGATGAGTTGGTTCAATATATTTAGGAGTCAAACCAGGATGAGTTGAAAAAGAACTTCCTGGCATATATGTAAGCCTACGAGTAGAAGGACAGAGGAGGCCACAGATATTGAAGATCAGGCCTGTGAGAGATAGAGAAGTCTCAGTTGTAATAATTTGTTTATACTTATATATGCAGAGGTTTATTCGTAACTGTGTAAGTGTGTGGAATGAGTATTTATGAATGCATTAGATGTGAATTCGTAGGTTCTGTACAGGGTTGCAGGGAGAATTCTAAAGGGTATGCAGAATGATTCAGAGGAATCATAAATGGGTCATTGAATCCAGTTGAAGATCAGAGTGAAGCTCCGGGGATAAATAACGAAGGGAGATTTCGCAGAAGAGAAAATCTCAGAGGAAGTTGAGCCGTGGAGCCTTTGAAGAAACCTGAAGGAAAAACCTGAATCATGGAGAAAAGCTGAAGAAAACAACATAAATTCTAAGTAAAAGGAATGAGTGGAGAAGTGAAGAGTGATGCATAGGAGCCATTTGATCTGGAAGATCAATGGTCCAGAAGTGATCTCTTATCGCATATCAGAGAGGCCAAAGGACTAGCGACAGTGGAATAGGTAAGGGCCGATACGCCGATAGCGATAAAATCAGCGATCGGAGGAATCAGAGGTTGGAGCAATTGGAGCAGCGGAAGAGTTAATACAGAGGAGTGGATCCGATGAGTTGATGAATATAGTTTTTGAAATCTGAATAAAGGGTTCGGAGTGGAATTTCCTTTGTATTTTGTGAAAGTGCTGTGCAAGTCATTTAAAGTAAAAAGGTGGTGTAAGTGGCCCAATAGTCGCATATTGGAGTAAAGAGGTGATGAATATATATATATACATATATATCATCTAGATCTATATAAATATATATATATATATATATATATTGGTGTGTACGCGAAGGAGCTGATTGTGATCAACGATAAGGGTGGTGTCTCGGGATCTGTGCAGAAGTCGTACGAAAGGCAGAAAAAGATGTGTTATGCACATAATTCCTTTATAAAAGGGTTTAGAAGGAAAATAGTGTCGATAGAGCATTTCATGTGATATAACATATATGAACCAAGGTTTTGAAAGGGAAAGGTTATATATGTGTAGTTTAAGGGTTTATAAAGGTTAACGAAGGTTTCTACGGGGTGATAGAGTCCCGATAAGAAGGATATAACGAAAGACTTTAATAAATGGATAAATGAAGGATTGAGGATTAATTTAACTCCCGATAGGAGGTTTAAGCGGGGTGATTGGTTCCGATATAAAAGGAACTATGGTTAAAAGGGCCTTAACCATTTATGGTTTGAAGATTTGACTCCTTTGAGAGTCAAATTCCTGGGATAGATGTATTTATGCATATTGTGGGTATGTGCGGGGGAGACCGTGCATCATGAAGCCTCTAGGCTGGCACAAATTAAGTTGGTTTTGGCCAATGCCACGTGAGCCGGACCATAATTTCCTGGTGTGATGTAATGGTAAGTTAATAAGACCCTCCGGGTTAAAAATTTTTCAGGCTGGCCCACCTTGAATTTCTGTCACGTGGGCTCATTCACCCAAGTCTAGCTTGACGAATGAAGGGATTACAAAATTCATTGGGTAAAAATCTCCAGGCGAGGCCCTCAACTTAATGTTCTAGGCCGCTCACAAAAGTTTGACTCGATGGTTAATTGATCTTAACAAAACTATCGGGGTATAAATCCTTCAGGAAGAACCCACTTGACAACTCAATATTGTCAACCTCTAGAAAATAATGAACTGTCAAGTGATGATTTTCCATTGCTTAAAATAGATATTAAGTGTTGTGCATTTGTCCTTTTATGGTTTGCATAGTCAAAGGTTCCCAAATCTTCTGTCTCCTTTACGTATTATGGTTAACCCGTGCTTCACTCCTATGGCTTCTTGTACTCCTATCTTCCTTCAGTCCTTACGAATATTCTACAATCCCTCTCTAAATGAATATGCAAAATAAACCCCTCACTCAACCTGTTAATGTTAATTTGTAATTAACCTGATCTATAATTCTTGTACTATAAAATATTTAAAGTATAAAACTAAAATAAAAGAGATTACAAAAGGATTGATTATTGGGAAGTAAAAAATCTCACTCTCCACACAGAGAGATGGATATTTTATTAAAAGAAGGAATATAAAGGTTACATTTGCAAATGCAGTCAAGATCCATAATCATAGGATCTAAGAGACCATTTTAGGGAAAATAATTAAAATCACAACAAATTACAACAATTTTCCTAATTTAATGAATTACATAACAAATCTAAAACAAATCCTATCTAAAAATCCACTCATTAAGGAACCAACTCCTTTAGTAATAGTTTTTGACCTCTTGGTCAATCATAATTTTTACGGATGCCCTTGCATCATAATAAGGAGGAACAAAGAATTCATGGGCTCCTGTCCATGAGGTCTTCAATAGTCTTGCAACTTTTCTGTAAAAGTGTGGCAACCATCCAAGTTGCTTCAACCACTGGATGATTTTTCCATATGACTAGATATTCACAATACTCTTTGCCTCAAGTTTTCTTAATTAATCTTTGGTCTACAATGCTCTATAGCTAAAAGGGCTCTACTACTAGTAGTTGCTTGTTGGCGCCCATTTTTCCCCCCAAATTTTCTGCTTTTCACCATCTTTTGTCTAAGAAGTATTCCTTCCACCTACCCTACCACCTACGTTACTACCTAAACCTTGCTCATATATGAATAGAGGTAAATGCATCTAACTAGCATTTTTTTGCTATTTATGATTAAGTTTAAGTGGATTTGAGTCATATTCTTAATATGCTAACTATTTATTTATGGGTTTAGCTATGAATATTAGTGGCAGGATTGGTACGTTGGCACAAGGATGGAAAGGATGACTTGTCATCAACATCATTCTTGTTTTCGTACTCAAACAACGGTCCTTGATCTATACTCAAGACGGTAGTGGCCAGGTGGATTTCTTCTACATTCCTTTTTGACTTCTTGAAGATCGATGTACACAGCTTAAGAAGATTTCGTTACATTGAGATTGATGCTTTCAAAGTTGAATATCTTCCAGATCGGAATCGAATCAGACTACTCTAATGTTAGCAGTGAATTATCTCAAAGGAAAACAATTCGTTCCAAGCAAGGCAAAGCTGATTTGAAACAAATAGAATATGCTTAGATTAGTTCTAGTTCTGAACATTGCCATAGTTAGATTCATTGTTAGTTTTTCATTTAATCAGTTGCCTATAAAGGTCGATGTAATAGAATACAGTGCTAGGTGCTAGAAAGATACAATGATTTATGTAATTTGTTTTCAAGACTCTATTTTGAAGTTTTATGCATATGGCTATTTCAAACTTGTGAACCAGAATGTTTTCCAACGTGGTTGATTGTGAGTAATGTTTTTAATACTTTAAATCTCTCTTTCATTGCATTAAGTTAGCTTACTCCAAGTGTGGGAGGGCCCATCACCTCTGGAAATAAGCTTGATTAATCGATATGATAAGTAGGTGTGCGATTTTCTAGTGTAAGCTTTCATTGAGTTAACATTTACAGACATTCCTTATATGATTTGTTGACACCTAATCCTTGTGATTGGGTGAATTATTGTAAATAGATAGATAGGAAATATGAACAGTCATCGGGAGATGAATTGAACAGTCTCTCCCTCATGTATATAATGAGGACCTACCTAATGGAATAATACAGTCAAATTTATTTATGCCCTATGGAGTTACTGCCTGGCCTGACATGGTATCAGAGCCAGCTCCCTTTTTTAGCTTTCATGTTCCTTGT
>APFE031281824.1:4433-49576 GCA_000404065.3 Pinus taeda | reverse complement strand
GATTGTAGCAGGATTGATGTGTTCTCCTGTGAGGCCTAGATTGATGTGTTCTCCATGGCAGCCTGGATTGATGTGTTCTCCATGGCAATTGTAGCAGGATTGATGTGTTCTCCTGTGAGGATAAGATTGATTAGTTCTCCTGTCGAGGCATCCTACCCATGCAGTCTGGGACTCATGGGAAGTACCTCTCATCTGATCAATGAGCACGAAAATGAAGTTAGGGACCATAGTAGTACCGATGGACGCATTGTTGTATCTACCGTACTCCCTACGCTAGGATGACCTCCATTGATCTGGGATCAATGCTACTGGCCTGGGACCAGTGGTAGGAGTTGTACCATACTATGACGCTGACTTCGGGTCGGTTGAGACTAGTGTGGGACCAGTGGTACATACTCTGAGATTCACTTCGTGCCAGTGCAGTACTGGTCTGGGACTAGTGAGAGTGGTACATACTATGACGTTGGCTTCGGGTCGGTTGAGACTGGTCTGGGACCAGTGGTACACTCTGAGACTGTGATATTGGTTTGGGACCAGTGGTAGGAGTGGTACCTACTATGACGCTGACTTCGGGTCGGTTGAGACTGGTCTGGGACCAGTGGTACGCACTCCGAGACTAACCTTGAGTCAATGGAGGATGATATTGGTCTAAGACCAGTGGAGTTGTACTCACTATGACGCTGACTTCGAGTTGGTTGAGACTGGTCTGGGACGAGTGGTACATACTCTGAGACTGACTTTAAGTCAGTATGATACATCCTCGATCATTTCTTCTTCTTCATAATTCGGACAAAAGCAAAGCAGAACAGAACAATGCAAGAGTAGAGCAAAACAGAGCAAAACAGTACAGATCAGTATAGGGCAGAACAAGACAAAGCAAAACAGGCAAAATAGAGCAGAGCAGGGCAAGGGTCAGGCTGTACAGGGCAGTGCATTTGATGGATGAATAGTAATGACCGATAGATAGATTGCAGATGAAGTTCTCCCTAGTTGAGAGGGAGTGTTAAAATTGGCAACCAGCGCAAAACTTCATGTGGGCCATCTTATTCATGGCTGATAATATTTTTATTAGAATCCTCTCATCGAGAGGTGTAGGATTGATATAAAGATCATCCAATTCCGATAAGTATTCATGGAGATATGAATTTATTTTGATTATGGAATTATTATTAAGCCGACCTACAACTCATGTAGGCTCAGAAGCCCAACAGTCACATCTATTCACCCACCAACGTTGTGTATAAATAGAAGAAGACTTTTCCTCATTTGGACTCATTCATCTCATCACATCTCTCTCTCTCTCTCTACTGCACAGAAATGAGTCTCTTCTCTACTGCGCTGAAATGGGTCTCTCTCTCACACATGTGAAGCCAGAAGCTGTTGAATTTGAAGCTGCAACTGCAGAAGTAAAGATTGAATTGCGTGGACTAGAAGATCTCCTCTTTGGAACTACATTGTAGGTTCATCTGAACCTCCTCTGAAGGCCACAAATTTTGGTGGTGGAATGAAGTCAATCCGATGAACGGTTTGCAAGATATCAACTGCCCTAGTTTGAAGCCGGAAACTGCTGAAACTGAAGCTGCAAGTGAAGAAGTAAAGATTTACTCGCGTGGCCTAGAATATCTCCTCTTTGGAACTACATTGTAGGTTCATCTGAACCTCCTCTGAAGGCCGCAAATTTTGGTGGTGGAATGAAGTCAATCCGATGAACAGTTTGCAAGATATCGACTGCCCTAGTTTGAAGCCGGAAACTGCTAAAACTGAAGCTGCAACTGCAGAAGTAAAGATTGGCTTGCGTGGTCTAGAAGATATCCTCTTTGGAACTATGCTGTAGGTTCATCTGAACCTCCTTTGAAAGCTTAAACTTCTGGTGGTGGAATGAAGTCAATCCGACGGTTGGTTTGTGAGATATCGTCTGCCCTAGTTTGATAATGAAGCCGCTAATGTTGATGCTGCTGATCTAGGGTTTTCTATTGCTGATATGAATCAAATTTATTGTACTATTTCTCTCTACTAATTATTGAAGATAAAAGAAGATTTGATCGAAGGGTTTCCCAACACATTGTGGGGTTTGTCCCTGGCTAGCCGCCACATCTTGTGTCTCTTGTCTTGGCTTGTTTTCTGTTGATCGTTTAATGTTCTATCTGCACTTTACTTTATGTATATGTGATTGCTAATCTGTGGAATATAATAAGAAAAAGAAGTAATCTGTTATAAGCATAGAACATACCATAACTTAACACTTGTCTATCATCAAAGTTTGAAGCTGTGTCATTTTCCCAGGGAAGCTGAGCTTCAACCTCCTCTCCCTGGAAACAGTGCCAATTAATTTTATCACTCAAAGAAACTCTCCTAGGTTGTATCTCAGAGATGCTCGGGAACATTACAAACTCAACAAAAAGTTGGATAAATGGTGGATGAATGAAAGCAATGCTACATATTCAAGCCAAATAACCACTCCTACTATGCTTAGCCCCAGACATGGGTGAACACCCCCAGACTACAAGGTTTTTAACCACCAATTACTCATAGCTTGAGGTTTAATGTGACATGGGGAATACTGACCACACCAGCAGATGCACAAGACCCTGTGATGGCCGGCTGCAACCAGTAAAGAGGTCTGCAAATCTGTTTCTTAACACACAGACAAGATGACAACTCTCTGGCATTAAGCAAATAGAAACCTACATATAAATTCAATGATACATGCTAACTTCAAACACATAGGTGGGATGACAACCCCTCTAATGCCAAACATCAACAACACATGAATAAATGCATAACAGGCACAACCTGGAATAAAGGAGAAGTGGAAAGTGAGCAATTAATAGCAAAAGAAGCTTGTATTAGCTGAAAATGAAGACCAGACGCTGCAGGTATCACAGTAGTTACAGTCTCCAGAAGTTGAAGCTTACAACATAATAACACCCATCAACCCATTACATTCCATTTCTGGGTATATATAGAGGTTGGTTACAAAACGACTTTGCAAGGCTATGCGTGGAGGGGTCATAAATGACCACCAACCACATTTACAATTAGATATGGGTCTCTGATACAGCCTATTGATTTTAATGGACAAAATCAGCCTTTTTAGATAATCTCATGTCCTTCTCTGGCAGCTGGAGTGAATTATGGATTAAATTCCATGCCTGATAAATGCTCTTCACTACTCGAGGTCTTCCTGTTTGTCCTTCGACCATCGTCTCTTTAATTGTAGTAGCTGAGGATTTAATGTGTAGGTCGCTGGATCATGGCCTCCTTTCTTTTCCAACAATAGAGAGCAATCGGGAGCATGGAGACTTCATGGCGGATGAGAAGCAAGACAAAGACTGCTAACAATCGTTGGATCATAGAGATCAACGGCAGAGATCGCTGGCAGGAGGAATTGGGAAGAAACAGGCATAGTGAATATGAGTTGTTGGATCGCAGAGATCAACGGCGAAGATTTGATCAGAGGGGCTATCGGGAGGTGGACAATCAGGGTGCATGAGAGCCGTTGGATCACCGTTGGGCAAATCCAACAGTGATCGCACGCGGAAGAAGCATGGTCATTAAAGGGCGGGAGGACGGGTTTGGGAGGCGGGCGGTATTCCCCGCACCACCTTCCGGGGCTCGGCGGTTTCTGTATAAACTACCACGATCCAACAATAAAACGCCGTGTGGCAGCCCGAAACCACCGTCCCCGCAGGTTAACGGGCGGGTAGCTTGCGCGAAGAGGGAAAGCGACTGCCTTCGATCTGGCGATTGACGGTTAGATGGAGGGGAAGATACACGATAGTTAATGTGTGGACAGAGCATGTGGAGACTATCAATATTGGATGCGATCAATGGTGGAGATCCAAGCGGGGGTTAACAAAGGAACGCAAAGGTATGAGCGTGGTCACATGGGCATGGGCTGATAAGTTTAGCGCCCGGGTCTTAGATAAAAAGTCTTATGCAGAATTTAAATAGGGTTTTATAGGTGGAAAAGAGGTGAAACATAGTTTTTAAACCGAAAATAGAGAGGTTTGAGTTTAAAAAAAAAATGGCGGGGCTGGGAGAATATGGAGAAATTGAAGGAGGAGAAGGTAAAAAATCCTATTGCAAGCTTTCATTTTGGCCAAAGACCCACCATTAGACCCGAATTGACCTTTAAACGTTGAAAACTGATAGCAGAGCTAACAGGTCCCCCTACTCATCCCTCCTAGTCTACACCTTATCATTGGTCTTTTGCACCTCAGTACCATTCCCATCCAACCAACCAGTCATTTCAGCCATATTCTCCTCCACAACCTCAGTGTAATGCATCACCCCAGGGGTGGAGGCCCCCATACAACAATGCCCCAGCTTTATTGCCTTCAATTCCTACTCAACCACAACTTTTGTACCCTGCTCCACCTAAACAACCTCAGATTCCTACCCAACCAAATATGAACTCGAACAATAGACATGCACAATAGTATACAATGGAGAGACATCCTACACTGCTTATGCTATGGAAATTCAAGAAATCAACCTAAGATCTGGGAGAGTACTCCCGCACAACCAACCTCCATCTCCACCTAGGGAGAGTAAGGAGAAAAGAGAGGAAAGTATGCCTAGAGTGAATCCACCACCCTTTCTTGAAAGATTAACTAGTCCAGTGTAGCCTTCCCCAGAAGAGAATGAACTTCTGGTTGAATTGAAAAATCTACGTGTCAAAATTCCATTTCTCCAAGCCATTAAGGATGTACCTATTTACAACAAACTGATTAAAGAGAAGTGTTTCAAACATCCAAGGAGATGAAAAGGAGACACCCCTACCATTAATGTCAATGGGCAGTTGTTCGACTTAATTTTGGGGCAGGTAATTTGCTCAAAGTATTTAGACCCTGGAAGCCCTATAGTATATGTGCACATGAATGGAAAAATTGTCCCACACACCTCGATTGATCGTGGGGCTGCCATTAATATAATGACTAAGAACACCATGCTCAAGCTAAATTTCCATGGTTAATTAAGAAAGACCACAACAGTCTTGTAGCTTGCAGACCGTTCCACAGTAGCTCCTTAGGGCATTATCGAGGATGTGATGGTCTCCATTGACTCCTAGGAGTACCCTACAAAATTCCTAGTTCTACAGTCTAAGGCCAAGGTTAATGGTTATCCTCTCATACTTGGGAGACCTTGGTTAGACACATTCGATGCCTACATCAGTTGTAGGGCTGGAAACATGACTATAAAAAATGGGCATCTGTCCAAGCAATTGGTCTTGTACCCTCCTTCTCAACCATATTTAGAACATGATTTACCTTTATGGCTAGAAGAGGAGGAATAATATGAAGTCTACTCAACATAACTCTATACCCTAGAAAGTGCCATGGGAGGAGGATAGTCGGATGAAGATGATTTTATTGAACACATAATCCAAAATCCAACTCCAAGAACCTTGTCCTTAGAGGAAGTAGTAAAGGAAACTAAGATCAACCATCAGATTGATCTATGCTTAGCTGATTCAAACCCTACCCGTGTCAAAACAATAGAATTCAGCCTTGAGAGAACTTTGAAAATCAATCCCTCTCTTGTTGTACACCAAGAAGAAGAGTTGTGCAACATGCTAGGGGAACATCTTGATGCCTTTTCTTGGAGTTACAAAGAAATGAAGGGAGTGCACCCCTCAGTGTGTACTCACCAAATTTATGTCAAAGAAGGTTGCAAACAAGTCCGACAACCCCAAAGGAGAGTGAATCCATCTCTCAAGGATATAGTGGAAGAAGAATTGCAAAAGTTGTTGGATGCAGGATTCATTTACCCTATCTCGGACAGTGAGTGGGTTTCTCCTTTGGTGTTTTCTCCAAAGAAAAATGGGAAGTGGAAGATTTGTGTTCATTACAGAGAGTTAAATAAATCAACAAAGAAAGACCATTTTCCTCTACCTTTCATTGACCAAGTGTTAGATGGCCTAGCAGGGAAAACGTTTTTCTCTTTCTTAGATGGGCTCAGTGGGTACAATCAAATCCAGATTAGCCTAGAGGATCGGGATAAAACCACCTTCACCTGTCCTTGGGGTACCTTTTCTTATATGTCCTTCCTTTTGGTCTATGCAATGCCCATACCACTTTACAACAGGCAGTCCTGAGTCTCTTTGTCAAGCTAGTCCATGATGCAGTGGAAATTTATATGGATGATTTTACACCATATGGGTATGACTGACAGGAGGCTCTGTCCAACTTTGGTAAGGTGCTGAACAAATGCATTGAAATTAACTTGTCCTTTAGTCCTGAAAAATGTGAGTTCTTGATGACTGCAAGGACTTTTTTAGGTCATTCGATCCCAAAAAAGATTGCAGGTGGACCCAAATAAGATAACCATCATCCAAAGGGTCCCACCTATGAAAAAAAACAGGGATGTTAGAATCTTTCTAGGCTTATTTGGATACTATAGGGGATTTATAAAAGACTTCAGCAAGTTAGAGTCTCCTTTAGTTGAGTTATTGGCCAAAGATTCTGAATTTGTATGGTTAGAAAGCTGTCAAGAGGCCTTGGACACCCTAAAGGACAAGTTGACCACTGCACCTATTCTCTGAGGCCCAAATTGGTCTCTTCCTTTCCATATACCTGTTGATGCTTATCAAAAAGCCATAGGGGCAGCTCTAGGCCAGCTAGAAGACAAGCTACCTTATGCCATTTACTTCATCAGTAAGAATCTATCAAAAGCTGAGCTAAACTACACAATGACTGAAAAAGAGCTCCTAGATGTTGTGCATTTATTGAACAAATTTAGGCATTACATTACAGGTTACCCAAAATTTGTACATACTAATCATGTTGCAACTAAATACTTGATGAATAAACCTGATGTAAATGCCCAGATTATTAGATGGTTGCTTTTATTGCAACAATTTGATTTAATTATTATTGATAAGCCTAGTAAGGAGAATGTTGTTGCAATTTTTTTTATCTAGATTGACTTTGCCTGTAGGGGAGGAAGGAATGGTTGATGATCAGATACCAGATGAACACTTATTCACCATTTCATTTCTCTCTCCATGGTTTTCTGACATAGAAAATTACTTGACGTCTACACAGTTTCCACCAAATTTGTCCTCCAAGGAAAAGAGAAATATTGTGAGAAAGACTTGGATTGGGGGCAACCTCTTCAAACTAGGTATGGATCAAATTCTGAGAAGATGTGTCAGGGAGGAGGAAGTCTTTGAAATCTTTCTGACCTGTCATGACGGGCCTTGTGGAGGTCACTTTGCATCCAAAATGAAAACATTCAAGGTGCTACAAGCTGGTTATTACTGGCCCACTCTTCACCAGGATGTGAGGAGGTATACTAGTCGGTGTGGTCAGTTCCAAAGGATGGGGAAACCTCAAGTGACTTGTAAATGGGTGAAGATTGAATGTCTACAAGAAGCCCTTGTCAAAGCAAGAATTCATCAATGGCATTAGCAAGATAGTGATGGTGGTGGAGCAAGTCTCAACTTATATCCCATCAAGTCCCTGAAGAAAAAAATAAGAAGAGAAAATAAGAAGACTCGGGTGAAAACCTCCATGAGGAACCTAACTCCCATTGTTGGTTTGAAAATCCCTTGAGGCGGCTCAATGGTTTTGAAAAAAAATAAAAATATCCCTGGGTGAAGACCTCTTCTAAGGCACCCAGGGCAAGAAGCTAGGATGAAAACCTCCTTGGAGGCATACTAGTTGTTTTCAAAAACAAAAAAAATAAAAAAATAAAAAGAGAAAAGGAAAAAAGTTTGAAAATGTTGGTTGTAGGTCAGTAGGAGGAGGGTCAGTGCAACTTGAGAGGAACATAAAGACCTACACAATCCATATTTTAATTCCTCCATCTCATATTCGTCATTATTCCATCCATCCTTCCATCTATGAACTTCTCCACCTTAGTATACATAGGCTCTGTGTTTTCTATAGGATTCCCTTTAATCCTACAAGATCCACTCAAAACCTACAGGAGTTTCATGCTGGAATCACAGTGGCTTTGAAATCCCAAGAAAAGTGATCCTAAAGTAAGGGGATGACAAGCCTATGTCAAAAAAATAAAACATTCACTCCATCACACCATCACCATGCCTTTCAACACCATGTTACCCCTGCATCCATAAAAAAAAGTCAATTAAAAAAAAAATAGATATACAGTTTTCAAAAGGAGAAAAAAAAAACAAATAGAAGAAGGTGAGAACATAGGGCAGAGGGACAATATCTGAAGGCAATACCTCTCACCTACCATCCACTAGAACCATTCTCTACTCATGTCAATAATCCTCATGTCGCAGATGTGAAAAAAGGAATGAAAGTTTAGGGGAGAGGCAGCTACAGGACATCCTGTAGTAACCTATCCCACAAAGGAAATTTCACAGGGTTGCAGTTATCTTCAGCATAAATATTCCAAGTTCAAGGAAGCTCCTCTAGAGCTCAGCATCAGCAGCAAGATCATCAACATCACTCCCCAGTACCTGCACATCAAAGGAAACAATCATCAAAAGAGGCCAATACAAAAAATATGCAACAAATACACAACACAGGGACATCATTCTCCAACAAGAATCATCATCAAAGCATCTTGACCACAGGTATGTCATCTTACTTATGCTCTCTCGTTAGCACGATATGATAAAAAATGTAGGATTATGTAAGAGCAGGTATGTCATCTTACTTATGCTCTCTCCTTAGCATGATATGATAAAAAATGTAGGATTGTGTAAGAGTTGGTTTTATAAGAAAAGGTGGCCAGTTAACTTGGCCACCTTCGACCAATCGACGAGCAGAAAATAGTTAGACCACTCCACACATGGCAGCAGACAAATCAGAAGAAAAAGGAGATAAGGCCAAAAATGGTTAAGTTACGAATTATCGAAGTGGGAGATGATTACGAGGTAAAGAAGAATTATGGAGTGATAGTGGTACCAACGGTCCAAAAGGAGGTGCTCGTACTTAGGTAGCCAACACACCATCCCACACGATCATCCATATAAGGAAATAAAACACAGATTTCCATGTAAAGCAAGCATTAGCAATCTCAAGGATTCATCGAAATAAGGTTTCTCTCGGCCTCTTGAAGCAACATCTACAGGAGACAATGAGCATTTTGTAGCGCAGGAGCACCTACAGGATCCTATAGGAAAACCTACAGGATCCTATAGGAAGACCTATAGGATCCAGAGCAATCATTCTATAGAATTATTAGTGGGCACTAAGGGAGGAGAGATCAAAGGTTTTCCTCATCAGACAATAACCAATGAGGTAGGAGCTATACCTTCCATGTTGTCCTGTTAAAAAAAAGAAAAATTCCTCCATTTGGTTAAGGAAGTTGTAGTCTCAGAGAATTATATTGTAGAGTTATCATTTAAATCTCTCTTACCCACTAGATTCTTGAATTATATCCATACAATCCTCCACAAATTACCAGGGAAAGATGACAGGGGGCTTTAACAAGAGAAAACCCACAAACACAGTAAGAATTCATCAGCACCCTCTTGTAGTAGAAATATTCACAAGGCACAATTGGATGGGGTTTTTTGAGAGAATGAGAGGATACAAGGATGAGGTGGCAAGAGACTTTTCTCTCTCACTCATACCCCTCACTAGGACCCATGCCATTGTTGTGGCGAAAGGCCTATCAGTAGAAATCACCCTTGAGGTTATAAGTAAAATCACCACACCTCCTTTAGGGTTACCTTAGAGGAAGAAGATAAGGGTAACAACAACCTTGCAAGGTCAAAATTCTTTTTGGAAGGGGAGGAGCCAATGGAAGAAAAAAATGGGGTCAGAAGAGAAATCATTCCATACCCTTGGAATGAAGTTTGTTACCACCTCATTAAATACATATCATGCAAGGGGAGATACATTGTGGTATATGGGTACCACTTTAGACTCTTCCAAGAACTGATATTTGGAGCAGAAACACCTCCTCAGAGCAGATTAAGTATACACTACTTTATTCTTCAATCAATGATAGATATGAGCATCAAAGTGCAGGAGGGAAAGCATGAACAATTAGCCCATAATGGTTTGATCAAAATTATCCTAGAAGATGTTCTACAAAAACCTTAGACTCCCTATTACATGGACAACTTTCAGAGACATGCAAGCAGAGGGAGAAATTCAAGCTCTTGAATATGACAAAAGCCCCACTTCTAGTGAGAGGGATGAAGAGGAAACAGAGGAGGAAAAGGAGGAAGAAAAGGAAGAGGAAAATGAAGAAGAGACAAAAGAAGAAACAAAAGAGGAGATAGATGAGCAGAGTGAGGAATTGGAGGAAGAAGAGAAAGAGAAGAGACATAACCCCTTATGATCAGAGCTGAACAATCTAATCCAATCACTATCATCAACATCCACAACCTCATTGCAAATGATCCTAAGATTGCACCTAGGTACCTTGCTACACAAGAATAAGTAGTCACACATTTTGAATACATGCTCAGATTATTACGATATGATAGCATGCAAGCTTGCAAAAGGGGATGGGGCACCTTTCCTTATAGCCTAAAAATCGGAGAATACCATTCTCCTAATAGGATGAAAGAGGCACTAAACAGAACACCCATGTATAAGCAGGCTCTACAAAGGCTAAAAGTCAACTGGATTGGCTTGAAACTCAGTCCACCACTACTATTAGGAACGTTGGAAGGGAGGAGAGAGGAAGAAGAAAGAAATAAGTGGGAATAAATAGAGAGAAAGGCAGAATTTTATTCACAGGAAGAGGAAACTACAACAGAAGAATGGGATGTCAGGGAGGCCACCAGAGCAATGAAGGACATGGACATAGGTTAAGTTTCTCAGAGGATGAGAAACACTTTCAGTAGGGGGGTGATAATGAGCCTCATCATTGGGTAACTATATGGACCTTAATACACCTCCAAGCTTACTAAATTCAACTCTTCTCATAATTCCTTACATATTTTAATTATATTTTCCTTAATGAGATGAGTAAAAGTAACATGTTATGCCTAATGGTCTAATATGCACTAATTGCAGGATTTTGGGAGAAAATCATGGTAATTTTGGCTAATTAAGGTGTAGGAAATTGAATGAGACAAGGAGATATTATAGGAGATAGATCCTCCTCATTAATGCCTCACTCATTCGAATATCCCTTAATCAAATCATACTAGCTTGGAGTTGCAAGTAGCCGAGTCATGGAGATCATGAGCGGTTGAGCCAGTGATAGTGAAGGACCAGTTTATCTTGAGTTTGGGAGCCAAGCCTCCCTATATTTAAGGAAGTTTTTGGAGACTTCATTTGTATAAATAAGGAGGCCTAGAGCCTCATTAGGATTCAGACTTTTTATGTAAGAGCACTAAGTGTTTTCGAATTGAATTTTTGTGGAAAAACACATTTATGTAGCTTTTTGATATGACAATGAAAATGAGCATTTCCTTGATCCAACACTGAGTTGACTTAGAGGGCTGAAGCTCTTGGGTTAGGGCCCAACCCTAGCAGCAAAGTCTCCCCTTCTTGTACTTGTATGTTTAGGTTATTTCATATATTAAGTGTTGAATTGATAATAACATTGTTTCATTGCAAGTAGTGATAAAATTGATTAGTTTTCTTCCATTTGTGCATAGATCTAGTAGTAGTTTAGAGAGGTAAGGTAATACCAAAAGGGTTATTAGCAGGTGGATTTGGCCTCACTCCTCCCTTCAGGGACATGGCTTGAGGAAAAACTCCTATTCAACGCCAAAAATATAGAATTCTGATTTCTTATGGAATTTAGGGTTTTCTGGTAGTTAGGCCATCATCTTTTCAGTTTTCAAGAATAGGATTCAATTGTCATTTCTGATATCTCCAGCTTTTTATTATATCTCGTGGTGTTTCAGAATATTCTACAAGTACTTCTACGCACGAACTAGGCACCTAAATAATGAAATTTTGTTTTCTTAAGTTGATTGGAAATCTTTCTTATTTGACATGATTCATGGATAAATGCCAATGATGTATGTATTGCAGGAGCTTTCAATGGTGCAGGAAGATCTCATGTGAGCATCCCCAACCTAACCTCATCCATCCATGATCACCAAAATCCATTAAGACCATCAACCAATTCATCAGTCCATAAGAACAACTTTCCATGGTTGTTGAACAAATCCAACCATCTCACAAACTTGGGTTTGAGATCTGAAGAAGTCCTGGCCACTCCCTTCCCTTATATCTTCCACCATTCACCTTCTTTTAGCCCTATACCACCTTCCAAATCACTCCTATTTCTCTCGGCCAGATCCTATGGGAATATAGGGGATCATGTAGGAGCATTAGGACATCCTGTAGGAAGCATTAGGACATCCTGTAGGATGACTTGTAGTGGCCTTTTTTAGGCCGATTTGAGGAAGAAGCCTTTAGAAAGATAGGAGAAGGCCCCTACCTACCTTCCAAGCCATCTGACCTTTCACAACCATCTCTAACCAACCTGCCACATCACCAAGAAGGTTTATCATTCATAAAGGGTTATTGTGTTCATCCATATGCACATTAGTAAAATGTTTGGTTATTTTAGATTGCATGACTATGACAGTTAGGATTACACACATGTTATCTTAGAATTCTTCTAAAGTAGGATATCTTAGCAATTAGTTAGATGAGTGGTGTGTTTAAAGAATTTATTTCAGTCTGTCCTTACTGCAGTAAATAATATTTCAATTCTCCCAATTAGTGCAAAATTACCCTTCCTTCATTGGTAATCAACTTCTTCTGAATCAATAGAAGGTTGGTTTGAAAAACCATAGTGGTCTATCGCTAGCTCAGCGGTGACAAAGAGTGGACCCATCGCATCTGCTTGTGTATACAACACTATGACCTCCAGGTTTTTACGAACCTCGAGTTGATAAAGTAAAGTTGGTAGTCCCAATATTTGTAGCATTCTTGCTGCAATACTAGTGCTCACCAGTGACCGGGGGCTATGAATAGGTGTTTAGTCCTTGGGCGCTAGGCCCTTTGGACTCCCCTCCGGGGGTATTCTTCCTTTGTTACATAAAATCCTACACATCAGTGGTTTATAATGCTTGCCTTTGATATCTCCCCTTGACCCTTGTGATCACCGATCTGCAGGATTAGGCCCACCTGGTTATGCAATCGCAATACAGGAGAGAGGGCCTCTTTACCTCCTTTCATAGCGCTGACCATTTTTCCTGGACGCGGGACTTCAAGAAAGCAGGATGCATAAACTATCGCATCCAAGAGGGTCTTTCGTATATCATAATTGCAAGTCAGAAGGGATGTCGGCAGAGGATGGATTTCATTTGTACGATCACTGATCTGCAGGATTAGGCCCACTTGAGGTATTGCAATCGCAATAGGGGAGAGAGGGCCCTTTTACCTCCTTTCATAGCACTGGCTTATTTGTCTAGACGCGACGCTTCCATAAGGCATATCACATAAAATATCGCATCTGGGAGAGTTCCTACATATCATAATCATAAGCCGGAAGGGACTTTGGTGGAAGAGGAACTTTGGCCTATGCAATCACTGATCTCTAGGATTGGGCTCTTTTGTGCTTAGGCCTTGGTTCTTCATCCCCCCGTGTGAGCGCACGCCATGGCCATTATCAGAGCCCCCTTTACTACAAATCACAATTGAACACGTTTAATTGGAGTTGCGACCCTTTAACTTTGCTGATCGCCGATATGTGAGAATCTCCCTTGGTGATGTCACCAATGCCATGTGACACTTCCTGAGTGGTGACACATGTCACCTGGATATGCCCGCATAGGACCCCTGAAAACACAAAATTAGTGTGCTATGTGTCCTTCATACTACCACGTCGTGTTGATATGAGCTGCCATTTGGATTCTTAGGGACCAATGGTATTTCGCCACATGGCCTCCTAGAGGAGAGAGAAAAGGGCATGCCTGGCCTTGGTTTTTCTCAGAAACCCTTTGTTAAATGGTTTTCGGCCCCTTCCAGCACTTTACACTATATTGATACTCTTACACCACAATATTTTTTACCCAGTCCCGTCCAGAATAGTTAATCGCTGATATTGCGTGGCCTCTAATGTCATAGGAAGTCTGATATGCGGGACCTTCGATGTTGTGGGAATTCTGATATACGGGACCTATGATCATCGGTAAACTGCTAGACTGTGCCTAGGACCTCCCGCTCATCGATCTACCTTACCTTGGACCCGACAATTTGCGATTTGCGATATCGGTGATCAAGATCATAGATTTTGATGTCTTCCCTTGCCACTGCTTTTGTAAAGCCCCAATTGCGATTTGCGATGAGCCTGACCCTTAGCCATTTTTCCTTTGTTTTCTGGCTTTGAAACCGTATCTTTAGTCTACTCTAACTTATGATCCAGGAGCCTTTTTTTGGACTTCCACCTACTGTTGGAAATATTATTTTGAACAATATCCGGTGGAGAAGGATTCGATTTAGATTTGAGAGATTTTCTGGCTTGGAAGATGGTTACAAACTTCTATGTCCTTTCATACTCTTTGTACAACTGGAACTCTTTGTACTGATGATGTTCTTTTTGTTTGTGCTTTTGCAAGGATAGGAGCTGATGAGTCTTGGAAAGGTGACCAGGGCCTGCATTTGACATTTTTCATGAGGGCAGATTTAAAAAAAAATATACTTATTGCAAACAACTAATTTGACAATTTCTTCTCCAAAACAAGGTTTTGGAGAAGAATCGTCCTTTTGATCATTGAAACTCCTGAAATAATAACTCACTGAACCTTCCTCTGGCTTGCACATGTTATTGAAATACTTCTGAAGACTAAACCCTGAGCTCAAGAATTAAAATGACTCTTTTCTAGACCACAGTAACATCAGTGACTGCAAATGATAAGAAATGAACTTTGGAGAATTAGATTTTGACAAGGGACTGATAGGACCGAGTCTAACATTGGCTCCAATGGGGATGGCAGCTGCCGCTTCTTGGAGGTGCCAAGAACTGCAGATCTTTGGGAGAGCAGACAATGCCTCCATTCATTGGGCTATGGAGTCATTAGAGAACACGACACTTCCGACTCATTTATGGACTTAAACTTGACTGAAATGATTGAAAAACTAACTCGGCAAACTTCAAACTAAACTGTAATGAAACTAGAACGAAATTTCGCCCTTTAGCTGCTTATTTATTTACAAAATTTACCCTACTTTGCTGCAAAAACAATAAATCAGGTAATACTGTAATGCCAGATCAACCATTCAAGTAAATCTGAGAAGAATGCTGCTTGAGAGTGCTTCAACCAGATCAGAGATGCAATTGCTGGCAGCCCTACATGCACATAATGAGTATGATCATGTAAAAGATAGTTTGATTTGTCAGTCAAACTGAAAAACATTTCCATGTACATTGCAATAGGATCGCGAAAGCCAGACTCCGTTTGCTGCCCCAACTCCGCAATACATACTTCCAGCTGCACACTATCAATGCAAACATCTGTAGGCAGCACTATTATTTCTTGTTTTGAATGAGGAAGAGTTTCCAAGAACTTGCTGGGATCTCGGAAATCATATGACTCGATATGCTCATTCAAATACTGAATCTCCTTCTCAAGTTTTTCAAAAACTAACTTGCAGAAACCAGTTTTAGCTTCAAGAGGGAACTTTGGGGGTTTCAAACATTGAAACATAGCAATGAAAAATCCTTCATCAAATTCAAATTTCCTTAACTGTCTCTAACTTTTTTACAGCTTCACACAATGCAGGGTTTGCCACATACCCTACCATTGTATGAATGCATCAGCGAGCACTGGAATCTCTGGATCGAGTTGGAGTCACCAGGTGAAAATTTCAGCCCTCATATGTGTCTGACTGCTATCCACCATCAACAATCAGATCTGAACTTTGTCATCCTTTACCGGGGAAGACTTCCCCAGTATGGTCGCCACTATGTTAGCGCTCGAATCTGCCTCAGGCTGAGGAAGGCAAAAATCAAGGCAACATCAAACCAAGCTCGGCCTTGTAGCAAGCCCTATGAGGACAGGAGAGGGCTCTCTCCAGTCAATCTCGATAAAGTGAGAAATAGGGTGCGAGATGACTTAAAATGGGAACTGATTTTAGGCTAGTAAATTGATAGGAAAAGGGGTTTTAATGAAGGATGGGGTTTTCTGGGCAGCGTGGTATCAAGAACAACGTGAGCAGGGAAATTAAACGAAAGATGCAGATTATTACATAAGGCAAGATAGACAAAAGCTTAAACATTCAATTTGAATTTATATGGAATGTGAAGAATGTTTGAGAATGCTGAAAAGGGCATGGATTCATGAATCCTTTGCAGACAAAGGAAAACATAGAACTTGAATACTTTCCCAAGGCAAAGCAGCAAGCTGAATTCTGCCCTTCACACTTAAAAGTATTCAACAAGCAATGATTATGAAAGAAACAATAAACATAACAAGAAACATATGAAAACAGAGAAAAACATAATGCTAAGTTGTTACCACAGGGATCTTATGAAACAAAGCTGCAAACTTTCAATTAAATCTCTGTCAACTGTACAATAAAACTCTGTATTTCTCCTCATACCTCTGCCAGAATTCTCTCTCTTTTACAAATCATTTGTAATATAACAAATAAACTCTCATGTTTGAAAACAGATCGATCCAAAATGAGGAGTTATTTCAACTGAAGTTAAAAATAGAAAAGAAAACAACTTTCTCCTTGAAATTCTCTAATGACTAACTAAAAGACTAAAAACTGGAGCGCAGATCCATTGTATTACTAACTGAAGTCATAAATAGACTGCCTAATCCTATTCTTCTGTTGTAGTGGGTAGTCTTCGTTTATTTTGGCGTGCTTTGACTTGGCATTTACATTTGGTTTGGTGGGTACAGAGAATGTTGATCGTTCACTTGACTGTTGTACACTAACCACTGCTGCCAATCTGAAGAAATCCATAAGGTAGTATACTTCAACCACTTTCTCTCGATCCATGGATGCATTTGCCACGATTTGACCATAATTTTGGTATATGACCCTCTCTTTGTTACGAGTAGGAAGTTTTTTTAGTTTTTATTTCACCGCCAGGCTCATAGCTTTTGGATTGTAGTAGCAGGCACCATGATATCAAACGAAATCGGGGATCCTAACCATATTTGGTTCCTTCTGTTGACTGCCTTGCGTGTGGGAACGTTGAATGTAGCCGGATCAAAACAGCATATCTGTGTAGCATTTAAAATGAGCTCTCCATAGCTCAGTCCAGCAAGCAGATAAAGTCCGAACAAAATTGCTTGGATTGACGCAAACCTTTTTCCTCTCTGTCCTGATCACAACAGGCAATGTCAGAGACAACTCCTTCGTGATTATTGTGAAGTTCCTGGGTTCTGGAAATAATAAGTGAGCATTTCTGATGGCCTGGGCACGCTTGGCAGTGAATGAACGCAAGGAAATAGCCACTGTGACTATCCAACCATCCCATTTATCATAGCTTCATTTGTCCATCTGTCTAAAAGGAAATTCTCAGCCTTACAAATCCATTTGGAGCAAGAAATTTGTGTTTTTAGAGAGCAGAGGCGAAATTTATTGTTCCAGTTTTGTGCGTCACGCACTCTGCCCAGTGCGCCGCGCCTGGTGAGTGCGCCGCGCCAGTGTATATCTGCATGGTGTAAAAGCACCCAGTGCGCCGCGCCCCTCTGCTTGTGCGCCGCGCAGGCAAACTCAAGCACATTTTTGCCTTTTAATGCCCAGCACATCGTCCACTGCTCGAATCATCTTTTATCAATCTGATATCCACTTAAAACTTCCTTGTAATTTTGAATATCTGGAAAATCACTTTCTCTTGCTTCCTGGAACTAGTTTGACTGAACTCCTCCCCCATACCAAATAAAGATTGTCAAGAAATGTCTAGTAGCGGCAGCCTTTTCTTGTCAAAAGGACTTAAGTTTCTCTCTTCAGATTTGAAAGGTAACCTACTTTGCAACGGCATTATTCCAACAGTTACAGATCGAAAACAGGTAGTCGATCTTGTCACTCCAATCTGCGTCATTCCAGATGACTACAATTTCTTGCTGGTCTAGTCTAGTCTTTTCCACCATTGACATAACCATCCTAGGAGCAATGCTTGAGTTTGATCCTACTGAGATATTTCCTCCTGAGCTTGCAAAAGGTAGGGAGCTTCCTACAACATCAGATGAGACCTCCTTTTCACCAGATGAAGGCGACATCCCCTATGTGCTAACAGATACCTTCGTTGACGTTTAATGTATTAACTCCAGAATTATGTAACATGGTAGTGGCAAGGCTATTTAAATGTAAACCAATGCCAGAGGGAATATTCACTAATATAGGAGTATTTCCATTATTTCAAACATTACTATCATATTTATCCGACGTAATTTCAGTAAATTTAGACGAGAAAAAGGAGAACCGTAGGTTAGATGTAGACTGAGAAATTCGTCCAATGCCTGCACCTGTTTCTCTCTTTAACGGAACAATTTACTTTACAGTCAGAAGTCTCACCTTTTTCACAAGCGACTGATGATGAAGTATTTGTCTCTGAATCATGAGTTGAATTTAACAATGGATCGGTTTCAGGCATTAGACTTGTGGACTTCCAGGAACTGTTACTCATGGTTTTCCTTTGAGCTTCCGAGGCCTCAAAATCTAGGCAGCGCCTGCGTATGCCACGTTGTGATTGAGTGCCAATCTTGCATCCAAAAGAGGTCTACTGTTCCACTTACACATTTTTGTTCACTGTCCAACTTCACATTGAGATCACCAGCTGAATTTGTGTCCAGGAAAGAGTCATACATCAATTGTGGAGTACTATCAAGATCACTTTCTCTACAAGCCCTGTCAGAGTGATTCACTATGTCTTTTAATCCTTGCTGAAGGAAAGCACTTGAGAAATCTACAGAATGATGATGCCTTCTGCCACTCTTCAATTTCACGGGTTGAGCCTTTGGGTAGAATGAAGGCAAAACTACCTGTTGTTTGATCCACCAAATTTTCATCATGGTTGACACATGTATGCACCGCGCCAGGATTTCACACAATCACGGCTTGAAAATTTACGAGCTTTGCCTTCTCTTCACTAAACCTTGACTTTCAATCAACCCTTTGAATGCCAAAATGGCATTGATACACATAGAAACGTTTTCACAAATACATGACTTTGATTTCTTCTGATTCGGCAAACCAAGTTGTATAAATTTTGGCATTCTAGCATTTGAATGCAAACTCTGCTTCGTTTGATTTTTCTTTGTCTCTTTATGCTGATGATGTTCTTTTTGTTTGTGCTTTTGTAGGGATAGGAGCTGATGAGTCCTGGCAAGGTGACCAGGGCCTGCATTTGACATTTTTCATGAGGGCAGATTTAAAAAAAAATATACTTATTGCAAACAACTAATTTCACAATTTCTTCTCCAAAACAGGGTTTTGGAGAAGAATCATCCTTTTGATCATTGAAACTCCTGAAATAATAACTCACTGAACCTTCCTCTGGCTTGCGCATGTTATTGAAATACTTCTGAAGACTAAACCCTGAGCTCAAGAATTAAAATGACTCTTTTCTAGACCACAGTAACATCAGTGACTGCAAATGATAAGAAATGAACTTTGGAGAATTAGATTCTGACAAGGGACTGACAGGACCGAGTCTAACACAACAAATGGCACATGCCATGGTTGATGAGTCTGGAACACATCATACTTTCTAGGGGGAAGAAAGAAATACAACAATAAATATCCTCAACAAGGCTCATATTCGGGTAAACGGTGACAAAAATTCTCATGAACTATGGTTTGGTAAACCTCCAACTATCAAGCATTTTAGAGTCATTGGAAGCAAATGTTACATAAAGAATAATGATGATAAACTTGGAAATTTTGAAGCTATATCTAATGAAGGAATTATCCTTGGATACTCCTCTAGAAGTAAAGGATATAAATGCTACAATAAAAGACCTCAAAGGATTGTTGAATGCATTGACGTTGTGATTGATGAAGCATCCACATGTAACAAAAGGGAAGCACCAATAGATGATGAAGATACTCCTACAACGAGCCAAAAGAATGTTGGATAAGGAACCAATGAAGCATCATAAGAAGGAATTGGTAGTACATAAGCATCATAAAAGACTCCATCATGGTATGTTCAGAAAATCATCTAGAATCTCATTTTCTAGGCGATAAGGAAGGTGGAGTACAAACTAGAAGAACTCTTGTAGGAACTTCTAGTTACATAGCCTTATTATCCACAATTGAACCACAAAATGTAAATCAACCTAGCCAAGAGGAATGTTTGGTTAAGGCTATGGATGAAGAACTTGACCAAATAGAAAATAACCATACATAGGAATTAGTACCAAGACCTCACGATAAAAATGTTATTGGGACAAAATGGGTATCCAAAAATAAACTAAATGAAAATGGAGAGGTAATTAGAAAACAATAAAGACTTGTATGCAAACTCTGTAGGAAACAAGAAGGAATATACTTTGAAGAATCATTTACAGCTGTAGCTAGACTTGAAGCCATAAGAATGTTCCTTGCATTTTCAAGCTTTCAAAATTTTAAAGTATATCAAATGGATGTTAAATATGCATTTTTGTTAAATCCCCTCAATGTGAAAACAATACGACAACTTGCTTCAAGTGCGACACTAAAGATACACTCTGCGATGACAGTAATGGCACTTATGCAATAGTACATACAAATTTCAGAATGAGTGTAATATGTGTCTACATGATAAGTAGGACTCATTGATACCAAAGTCACCCCTTGAAATAAACTATAACTACACTTATTTGTATGTGACACTTCCCATACAAAAAGACTAAATTTGCGACGATAAGAGAAAAGTGCAAATGAAACTTGCAAAATATGAATGATGTTTAATGTGAAACATGCCAAAGCGAAGATAACATGAAAATGACACTTGTTAAAATAAAGGAAAGGAAAAGAATAGGCATAAACATGAAAGTAACACTTGTGAAAGAGGAGGTGTGTGGAAGTGACAGTTGGAAAAACTCACCAAAATAGAAGGATAATCGCAACCAAAAGTGACCGATTGTCAATTGAAAGCACACAATGACTGTCGACATAGGTTGAAAATTACAATGCACTGTCTTGATGGACTGTGTTATCCCTATTCAAGCTTTCATAAAGGAATGCATTCATGACTTGTTATGAACTGAACATGTGTGAGAAAGTGACTTTGACACTTAGAAATCGAGAAGAATACTTAAAAAATTAGTGTAATGTAATCAATAATGAAGTGGCTATGGAGTGATAGATCATCATGTCCTAGGTAGGCTCCAAAATTCATGTGTAGGAAAAAATTTGGAGGGAGTTGATCACAGTGTCAATAGGGTGGCAGGGTGGTGTAAGACAGGAGATTAGAGTCTCCTTAAGGTTGGAGCCTGAGAACTCTTAAAGGGAGCAGGGTGGTGCTAAAGTAGATTGGAGCTTGTGCATGGTGTTGGAGCATCCTTTTATTTAGAGCTGATAAAATCAGGGCATTGGAGAATCCTTCCAGCTGGAGTTGGTGTTTCACATCAATTTTTCACACTTATAAAATGATGCTAAATCTAAATATTTTATTATATGATGAACTATTGTCATAAATCCCCTTGAAATATGGAAGAAATATCTTTCTATGGTGGATAAAATTTTTGGATTGAATACTTAAAAAACCCTAATTTTAGAGGACATGATCACGGGTATTCAATTTACAACATGCAATGATGCATGTTGCAGAGTAAACATAGATCGATGTCGTCAAAGTCTAACTATGTTAAGGTCACAATAATATTCTTACAAAGGTACAAAATAAAAATTAAATGAAGCTTACTCTTTTAGAAGCATCATAGTTGGTATTTAAGATGAAGTGGTTGAGATTGAGCTCAAGATCCCTTTATCCTGGACCTCCCCCTCCTATAGTGGATCCATCCCACTCATTGTGGATCCCTCTCTCCCTTCATGGAACTTTCAACTTCCACTCCTTCCTATAAGTGAAATGCATTCAAAGAGAGTTGGGTTGTCATTTTAGACTTCTCAACTATACTCACATCTTGTCCAAGTTTATGTTGGAGTCTTTTGATTGCAAGGGTGAGGATTAAGCAGCATTGCAACGAGGCTTCCAACATCGAGGCCTAGTTGTAATTATCCTTTTCTTCATTATTAATAAAAATACTTATTTCTTTCCCATATATATTTTTCATAATGTTAATTGTAGGATTCCTTTATCACTCACATAGTTTATGGTTGAACCATTGATGTGTTATATGCTTTGATTACTTATTGATTTCTATCTTTGTAGGTCTTTTCTTTTAGCATCAAGAGATAAAGGTTGAAAGCTACAAAGGACAACAATTAGGATCATCTTAGGGAATTTATAAATTAAGGTATGAGATTTACATCCTACTTACATATGTGATTCAATGATAAATTAGGGAATGCTTTGATATCTCAATTTGTTTGTTTCGAGCCTTGGTTTTTGAGTCTAAGGACATATATCCTGTCCATAGGATAAGATTTTTCAACCAAACAAATTTGTGACCATAATGGGGATTGAGATGCTCTTGATTTTCTATTTCTTTTAAAAAATCGATTTGTGTTCTGAGTCTTTAGTGAGCCTTCATTAATTATGGAAGCCTAGAATTATTAGATTTTTTGAGAATTTTTTATTTTTTCTTATTTTTTGTGCCCATCGTGACGGTGTGAGGAATAGTGTGTCAACATCGTGATTTTTCTCTTAATAGATGTCACCATTGCATTGGTGTCTACAGTTTCCTTGTGATGATTGAGGAAAGATTGAAATTTATTTGTCTCTTTCTTTGCTTGATCTTTAATCAAAGGAGAAATTTAGTTTTTGGTTCAGCTGTCAGTATGTTGTAAATGATTTTTTTTCATTCATTTCATTTTATTGCTTCATTGTGAAATTTTCCTTTGTTACACTATTTTGATTTGGTTTCTTCGTTGACCAATTGAAGGAAATAGTCATTGTTGTAGATGATTAGGTTTACTGGATCTTTCGTTTTTTGTCTACAATAATCATCCTCAAAATATTTTTGTTTGTGTTTTGGAAAAGTTTTATTAAGTTATATAAAATATTGTTTTCACAAAAAGAAAAAAAAATCATGCTTGGATTGATTTGCATTGATTGTTTCATTCTAAAAATTCACATATTAGAGAGTTTGTTATGTTTTCTCTTACAAATTGATTCTTATATTGCAAAAAGTGTTTGTTTTGAAAGTGTGCTTTTGGAATCATTATGTTTTTGGTATATATGGATTTGTTGAAGGTAGGATATTTGCATTGTTAAAAAGTGAAAGAATATTTCTCCTTCCTATAAATAAGGGTTCATTGAATCAAGAGTTTGAATTATCATATTTGTTGCATTAAAACTTGGGTTTTAAAAATATCATGAGTTTCATATTCATCAACTTTTGAGTAAAAAATTCCTAAAAAACAACGCTAGCAAAATAAATTAGATCTTTTATATTTCTAGGGCTCATTGCACCTACATTAGATTATTTTTAGGGATTTGGAATAGGAGTGAGAGTTAACTTTCTAAAGTTGCAAACAAACATAGTTCTTGCAGTAGGGAGTAAATCCATTTATTATATTTTTTCTCTTGGAATCTCCTCTTACACGGGAGTTAAGCATGAGATCATATTTGAACCAGTGAAGTAATTGGCCCTGCTCCATTAGTTACGGTAGCGCAATTTGTATGCATTAAAAATAGTACCAAAAAGTACTTAGGAATCACTTGAAAGGTCTACATCCTTACAAGGAATCTTTCAAGGGGATTGAGCTTTGATACTCTACCCTTCCATGTACGTCGAATCAGAGATAGTTTCCCCAGGTCAAGGTATTATACGTGGTAACCTTAGTGACCATAACCATAGGGATTTTATGGAAGGTGATGTTGGGGGGAAGTCCTTGCTATACTTGCAATAGATTTTGACTAGACTCACTTGGGGCTTCTTGGAGGGTAATTCACATGATATGGTATATGTGGAGTTTCTTGCACTAGGTTGTGAACATTAAGCAGGTTGTTTGTGTATTTGGTTCCATCTACTCTATATCTAGCCACATTTCACACTGATCTCTGTCATGTTGGGTTTCATCTTCGACTGGTGATTTCATTGTGGAAATATTGTTTGCATGGTTTTAACTCCTTATATTTGTTAGCATGTGTTATATTGTTTGCTTTTACATTTTCGTGAGGCCTTAGCTGTAAATTTTTAATTTATTAATTAATCTTGTTAAATTTCTTAATTAAAATTCATATTGGAAGATCCACCTTGACATTACCATAGGATGCAGGGTTTACCCCCTAAAATTACACCTCAATCATCTAGTACTACAAAACCTATAGTTATAGATACTAAAGTAACAAAATCTAAGACAATCCAAATGGAAACAGTAAAACCTGAAGTAACTGAAACTCCAGAACCAAAAACAATTCAATATGAACCTTAAGTAACTGAACTTTTAGAACCAAAAATAATTGAACTTGAAACTAACGTATCTGAGTCTAAAATTTCATTCTCCGATATACTTTAAGAGTGGTTCATTGAACCAATAACCTCATAAATTCATGTTTCACCTTCACTTGTTCAGGTTTCCACTCCTCTAATTGATTACGTCTCAAGTGATGAAGTAGACATTTAACCAACATTTAAACTTTTTATCTAATGGTGTAGGAACCTCTCAACAAACCCCAACTAGATCCTATTTTCTGGTTGGGATTCAACTGTCCTATAGTCCATATTTTCCTCCAGGAGGGAAACCTCTTAGAGGAAATTATCCTTCATTTGTTGGAGAATATATTAGTTGAACTTATCTAACCATTGGTTAAATACCTCAGGAAGGCTTGAATCAAACTATTGTAATTCAACCTTTGATTAGTATTCCATTCCTAAGAATGGGAGGTTCCATTTGGAATCATGCTTTTAGTGGTGTAACCTAGTTACCCTTTGGTCAAACTCTTTACGCTACTCCTCATGTGTCTGCTTATCAACCAGTTCAAACTACTTGTCAGACTACACGTCAAACACCTGTTCATCAACCTATTCAAAGTGCACCTCAAACACATGTTCAGGCTGCACAACAAATTACTGTCCAAAGTATACCTTAGATACCATTTCAAAAACCTATGTAGACTATACCTCAAGGGCCTTTTTATCAACCTATTCAGATTGTACCTCAAATCCCTGTAGGTCCAACTTTACAGGCTATCCTACAGATGGCATCTAGTCAACCTGTGCCAGGTTTACCCCAAATGCCATATCAAGGTTAACCTTACCAAGACCAACCTTTCCAAGGTCAACCCTTCCAAGGAAAACCTTTTCAAATATTTCCATTTACAACTCAACCTAGTATGGGTTAACCTTGTTATCCTTGTGCAATGCAAATTCCAATGGAACAACCTATTCTAGGATATCCTGGATATCCTCCTCTATCAATTTAATTTTATAGTCAAGCTTATCAATATCCTCAACAAGATTTTCACTGGAAGCTACCCTTCGTTTTCACTTTATATTTACCAGATTTTTCCTGGCTTATTAATGACCCGAGTTATTATTATCCTTTTTGGTCGACCATTCCTGCAATGTGACAAGGCGACATAACAAAATTCGATGGAAAACCTAGAGAAGACCCATCAAATCATGTGATGACTTATCATTAATGGTGTTTTTCAAACTCCCTAAATGATTATTCCATTCAGTCACATCCTTTCCAACATACTTTAACAAGTCCTATAGCCAAATAGTACATTGAATTACCATGTGCGTCCTTCCATAACTTCAACACCTCGGCAACAACATTTTTGACACACTTTTAGTTGCCAATTCGATACAAAACTGGTACTAAGCTTTTAAACTCAATAAAACAATAAAATTCCATACATATATATGATCATATACATGAATAGAGACATAGTGATTGTTTAGTTAAATATTGTATTCCAGATAGATTATTAGTTTAATTGTTTATAAAATCTTTACTTCCTGATATAACCGAAGATTTTTCCAAATTAGTAGTTGTTACATAAGAGCGGGTTATTACTCGTGCCCAGTATTTAGACCTTATTTATTTTCAATATGGCACATTCTACCAAAACAAATCCCAATTAACCCTTGAACATCAAACACAATTCTATTAGCCTCTACAAGATCTTACCTAGTTGATGACGTGATTGGTTTTGTCAGTGAGAAGTTTACAGATAAACCTTCCATACATTCTAATCGTAAGTCTAGTCCTACAGTTGTTGTTTAGAATTCACTTCTTGTTACTAGTACTCCTAGTAATACTTCCAAGGTTAACAAAGTTTAGTCATCAACCAATAAACCTCAGTAACCTCGAGGTAAAAATAAGGGCAAAGGAAAAGAAAAATAAAATGCCCCTCAATAGGAAAAATAAACAAAAACGCAATCTCCTTAAGAGAAGAGAAAACCTATGATGATCTTGCAACACAACCTAGGTTGATTAACGAGCTCAAATTCAAGAAATTAGCTATTAAAATTAAAAAATTGAACAGCAAAAATGAAGTGGAAGGAGAGATCTCTAACCTGGAAGAAACAACACCTGAAATTGGTCACTGGATTGATCATAATATGCTCCAGAAATTTGAAGGTAAAAAAGGAGTTTTTAGATCTGTAACTCATAAAAATGGAAATGGTAAAATAAAATGAGTTTTTGGCCTTTTCTAGAAAATTGAATCATTTTTAATTATTGATTTTACCAATTTTTGCCTAAACTAGTCAAAATTAAGCCGTTTTGTCATTAGTCGAGCGGATTTGATTATTTTTTGGCTTAAGTGTGCACATAACAGGTTAAAATGTTGAAATATAACATAACAATGAGAGTATACTTTTATCACATTTTCAACTGATTAGAATTGTATGAAAAAGGAAACCCTTGGAGTTATCTTTAAGCCCTTTTCTGACTCTTGAAATATGAAAAGGTAGCTGAGAAAGCTTGTTCCATTCACACTCATAAAAGGATTCTAAGGAACATTTACCCAGTATAAGTTTAACCCTTTTCTAGACTAAGAAAATTATTTACGAAAAAGGAATACTTTATTCGATAATAGATAAAAGAGTTATATTTTGTATTATTTTATTATTTTTCAGCCTCGAGAGGCTAAATTTACAAAAAAGTACCTTATGGATTTTCCTTTTTCAAATTCTTTTTCAAAATCTCTAAACATGAAAAAGAGGTCGAGTTACCCCTTCATTGGACTTGTAAAATGTAAACAATGTAGGACTTGTCAATCATGATGAGACCAAGTCACTCCTTCCTAGGGTTCACTAAAAATACTTTAAAGGACTCATCCAAAGGATGAGCATATATGAAAAGAATATGTTATCCTCCTCAAGCATGTGTAAACATAAAGAGGTACTTTCCATTAATAGTGGGGGGAAATAGGAAAGGAACATTTATATTTTTATTTGAAAGGGAAATATGTCACTCTTGAACATGACACTTTGTCACCTTTTCGCGCCAGGGTTGGGAAATCCATTTTCCTCTCATTTGATCATACCTCATTGAAAGTAGTCATATTGGTCTCTGATCCTATTTTGATTCAAATGCTTCAAAGTCCAATGTCGTGTTACCAATATCTTCAAGAGAAGTACAACCTTTGTTAAAATTACTTTTCCAAAATCCTTAAAGCCTTTAATCGCGTTGGTCATCCATGTGTCAGTCTTGAATCACTCCTAATTTTTATTTAAAAATTTACATGTGTTTCATGTTGTAGGCCCTCCTATGACGGGTCGATTCCTATTGACTTTAACTCAAAATGAATTTGAAATGTCTATGCTGGGAGAACTCCCATTTTATCTTGGACTACATATTACTCTATTATAAAAAGGTACATTTATCTCCCAAAGAAGGTAACCAAAGGAAATGTTGAAGAAATTTTGAATGGAAGAATTCTCTCTTGTTAGTACCCCTATGGTCACTAGATGTAAGCTCAACAAGGATGATGATGCACTAGAGGTATACGAAACCATGTATAGATCAATAATTGGTAGCCTTTTGTATCTAATATCCTCTCAACCATGCATTATTTAAGTTGTTGGTGTGGATGCAAGTATCAATCTTTACCCAAAAAAAGTCATCTCTTAGTGGCCAAAATAATTTTTAGATATCTAAGAGCTACCATAGAATATGGTCTTTGGTGTCCAAAGGGTTAAAATATTCCATTAACTGCATATACAGATGTTGATTGGGCTGGAAGTATAGATGAAAAGAAAAGAACAAGTTTTGGTGCTTTCTTTCTTGCCAATACTTTAGTGGCTTAATTCAACAAAAAACAAACATCTAATTCTCTTTCTACTATTAAAACTGAGTACATAGTAATTGCAGCTAGTTACAATTAGATTCTATGGATGAAAATAACATTCCAGGACTTGAAGGTAATGTATGATACTCTTATTCCTATTATTTGTGATAATACAAGTTCTATAAGTATGTCAAAGAATCAAATTCTTCATTCAAAGACCAAGAATGTCCCTATCAAGCAATATTTTCTTAAAGAATAGGCAGTTGAGTATATAGTGAAATTGGAATATATTCCAACAAAAGAACAAGTTGTTGATATCTTGACCTAGCCCCTTCCCAAAGGACCTTTTGAGTATTTAAGGTAGAAGTTGGAAGTGATATCTCACTTTTATCTTCATCAATTTTCCTTGGAAAATAAGAGGGTAGTTTTCCAATCAAGTATAAGGATGGTTGTAATGGTTGAAGACCTAGAAAAATGTCAAATTTAGGGGAAGATTCCAAGTCCATAGGAGATGCAAAATTTTAGGGGGAGAAATTCACCAAACAATAGAATAAAAATCAAAATGGTGCTTGTAAAATTTCACTAGTCACAGTCTTGATAGAAGTAGCTTGTAGATAGGTCCACAAAATTCTTAGCTCAATCACAAAATTCTCAACAATTAGTTAAAGGAAATATTTTTCATAGGGGGAGCACATCAATTCTTTTCTATTGATGTCAAAGCGGGATATTGTGAAATTATTGTAGATTTTGAAGATGAAGTGTGTTCTTTATTAATGAAGGAAGATTTACAGATGTGAGATTTACAATTGATGCTTTAGATCCACCAACCATTGACGGGTTTGAAATGTTGATAATAGATATCACAACTATGGATCTTCCCTCATTAATAAATAACTCCAATCATAGAAACTTGAATACTGAAGCATGTTCTATCATTGACAACATAAGGGGAGTGAGTGAGAAAACAAGAATATACTACCCAGTGGTGGAGTTGTCATAAATGTTTGGTGTGATGTGGCCATCAATGGAAAAGGGGGATATTGTTGAGAAGTGGTTTCCATTGTTCTAAAATTAATTCATTGATGACAAGGAATGTCAAGTTCAGGGGGAGCTTATTGAATTGAAATTGTTGAGCATGTTGGTAGTTGTAGTTGGTTGTATCAAGTTCAAGGGGAGATTGGTTAGTATATTATCATGGTTATATTAATGTGTGTTGTTGCATAGTTGAGATCAAGGATGCAGGTAATATCTTTGAGGGAATTTATGTTTCTGTTTCTTAGCAGAAATGAGGAAGCTACATGTTTAGTTAGACAGTCCACTTAGAGGCCTTTCCAATGATATATGACACTTTATTTAAATCCCATAAACTAAACTGAAAATTAAATTCGAAGAGTAACTTTACATGTGGAACGCTTAAGCTGATCATAATTAATAATGTGGAGTATGTATGGACCGTGGGTTTCTCATCATATTACCCAATCTTAAAAAGTAATGCGAATAAGATTAGTGTAGATAATATAGTTCAAGTAGCTATAGGATGAGCATATTGTGCTAAAAAATAACGTGGTCAAGTAAATGTCATAAACAAATCAAAGGCCAAGTTCCAAATCCATAAGCAAGATTGATGACCTCAATTTTCATTGGGAGTTCAATATGCATCGAAGTTACAATATGGGTGCTTGTACGATGGATCCAAAGCGAGGAATTGATTTGATCTTATGGCCTAAAAATAATATGAGATTACAATGTGCACATCAAATAATGTGCATCCTAAAACATGATAAGATCCAACTGTAGATATTGGTTTGAATCAACCACCTAGATTTGATATTTGATGCCAACACACACAAAAGTTAATGCACTGTACAACACAAAATATGATCCAATGTTGGATAAAATTTCATATCAATGGTCCAGATTAGATATCATATGACAACAACTGTGGAGGTTAAAGTGAATACCAACATACAATATGATCTGAAAACTACAAACATTTTGGTCTAACAGTGTAGACGACATCAATCTTTCTACATGAGTGGCCCTTAATGAATGAAATTTGTTTGATATTAATTTCTGATGTTAACAAGGTAGGACATATGGTGCGTGGAAGTAGTTATGTGGTTAAAATGATGATACGATAGCCTCAAGTGAAGACACATGATGATGATGTGGTGGTGACATGGCTTGACATGTGGAAGTAAGTGATGTATAATGAGATGGTGGCTGATACTCATGCCAGGTGGAATCCGAAGGAGTTAAGTCCCTGGTTTTAGCCTAAAATCATGGAAAGCAATAGGTTAATCACTTAGTGACGAAGAAAAATTAAAGAGGAGTTCCAAGGACCTAGGATACGATAGTTGTAAAGGCTAATACTATTAACAAAATTGCAAAAAATCTAGTTCTTGCAATTAACAATAGAATAATTCCATCATAAAAGGAATAAATATGGATGTAATTAAGGAGGATGGAGATTAACAAATGCAAGAACTCCAATCGAGGAGTAGGAGCTCTACAGTTTAATGTAAGCAAGAAGAAAATAACACAACTAGACTGGAGAGGGTGAACAGAGACAGATCTAGAACAACATACAAAGGTGTAGAAATCAAAGATTAGAGCATATAAAAAAAAGGTTAGAAATCAGAGTGGATAGAAGAAAATGAGGTAGTGGCCAAGTCATGAAGTGGGTATGAGATAAAAATTCTAGATCTAAAGTGTGAGATTCAGGCTGCAAAAAAGAAATTTAAGGGAAGATCGTCTAAGAAAGAAGATTCTAAAGGAGATTTAATTGAATCAAAGAATAAAAGAAAGAATGGTCAGTTGTAAAGCAAAGAATCACATAGCTAAAGCATTGAGAATCAAGTTGCAGAGCATAAACTTAATAAATGATAGAATATAGATCCATATTTGTGTGGAGATTTAATTGACTTAAAGAATTAAAGAAAGAAGTAGTGGTAAAAAAGAAAGGATATATAGATCAGTGATTTGAAAAACTATATACTAGTAACATCTTAACAAAAAAAATACAAATCTAAGTTTGAAATTTGATGAAAGAAGGATTCGAAAGGATGTGCAAGTAGGTGCTTGGTGATTAAGGGTTTAGAGCCTCTTTCAAGTTGGTTTCCATAAAAATTAGGAGGTTGGTGCCTCCTACAAGTAGGTTCTTTCAAATCAAAGAGTTGGTGCTTCCTTCTAGTTGATGCGAATAAATTTGACGTAATAGTAGGTTGGAGCTTGCATTAAGAACAAAAGGAAGATTTGTGGTTTCCTCCCATTATGGGTTTCCACGTAAACATGTGTGTCTCATGTGCATTTGTTTTTTACTTATGATACTATGATGTTATTATTTGATTGTGACATAAATAATTTCAAATATTATTAAAAAAGTACATAATATTGATTCACCTTCCCTCTCAATGTTATCATGGTTACTAACATTGTAGCTCCAAAGTAAGCTTCAATAAATAAGATGTTGCAAGTGGATGGGTTCTTTTTAGTAATTTCATCTAGTCATAATATATAATATGGGTAGCACTAATAAGTTCACAATTGTGCTTTCAAGGCCACCACATCCAAGATTACATCTTTGGAAACTCTTAAGCACATGAATCCATTTACCCCTTATGCATACAAAGATGAATACATGGAAGATAATGACTTTAAAGAGGTGTATCAATAGTGATAAATAAAACATTTTTAGAATAATATGATGGCAAATTTGATTACATATCCAAAGTGGGTTCCTCTTCATCTAGACAAATTGTATCTCCCAAGGGTGAATACTAGAAACTTCCTCTACTCATTCAGTAAAATATTTTTTGGGATAAAAGCCACTTTAAATGAGGATGTATGATCAAGAATAGATCATTATACATTTGTTTATCTATATTGTCATTCTAGGTGAAAATTTGGAGGAATAGGCTTACATGAACAATTTTAGTGGCAAGTTCTAGTTTGAAGTTTTGGGGTTTGAAACCTTCCAAATCTATTTTGAGGCATCAAATAGAACGATTTTTGGTCAAACATTTGTGAGCATAGCTCTCAGGCCCTTGTCATTGTTCTACACACCAATTCCTTTCCAACGACATGAAAATCACCTCAATTTAAGCTTGTATCTAGAATTTATGCATCTCACAAGTTGACCTACCTCACTAACCACCATGGTACCAAATGGATTTCATGTTAGCCCCAATTACCCACAGTTGTGGGACTAAGCATATGTGGAATTTTAACAAGATTCTAGAAGGTCCAAATTGTAAAACTAATTAAGGTTTCAGGATTCACAAACCCTGAACCTAGATGACTATCAAGCTATGTTAAATATTGGACCACTAGGAGGAGAGGAGGTTCCATTGTTTTAGCATGGTACTTGTACTATAATTGTGGAGAGCATCTAGGAGTGGGATTTGAGAGAATAACAAGGAGGAAGAAGATTATGTGACAACCTTTCATGTGATAGTGTTAAAGGAAACTCCATAGTAGTCCTCTCTCTTTTAGATTTGCATTCTCATAACTGAAGAAAATTGTAAAGCGTAGGCCTTATCTTCTAGCTAGATTTTTTACCCATATCGGGTTTCCTAGGATATATCTTATGTTCATTTGTGTGGTGTGTTTGTTTGGTTTTTTTCCTTCACTTTTGTATTTCAATTATATTCATAATTTTGAGCATTAAGTAACTAGTAATCGTAAATTTAGGATTTATGGAATTAAATTGACTAAGAAAAGATGTCAAAATGTTGTGAGATATGTTGTGAGGAACTAACATAAGGAATTCTTTGAATTTTCATTTTATTATTCTTTCTGATACCAAAACATGATTAATAAAATATGCTAACAATATTGATTGCATTGTAGTGCTTATTCACTTTAATGACATTTCATTGACACTTATAGAGACAAAAAAAAGACCACCAATTTAACAACATTGTCAATAATAATGACATAAAAGTTTAATCTCTAGTAAATAAAAGAGAGAGAGAATATATGTATTAATTTCTTGGTGTATTTAAAAGTGATGGAAGAGAACATGGATTTCCACTCTAGTAAACCTTCCTAGTCTTGAAAGATGTTAGAACCAACCTACATAATAGTTACTAGCATGCTTACATAAAATATATTCAGGAACCCCTACATTGACATTGTTTCTTGAAAGCTTATTTGAGGAGGTACATTACAATCACTCAATTTTGAATGCATATTTAGGCTAGATTAAGCACAATACTTAAATTGCTAGTTATTAGATATACATGCATGGGGACAAGACATGATAGAAGGAAAAATTTATCACGTTATAATATAATTTTTTATTTTTATTATAAAATCGAAATTGTGTGTTTCTTAAGTGACATGTCTAACATTGAAAATGTGAAACTAAAAAAAATAATGGCATATAGTCATGTCTGTTATGTAATGTAAATATAAAACGAATGTCAATACAATAGAATACACGTTGGTTTACCATCACTTAAGTGATAATAGCTGGAAATTTTATATTTTAACCATTTGGTGGAAAGAAGTCAATTACACATCGATTAGAGGACAATGTTGCATCCACAGAGTGATGCATAGTTGGACAAGATATTATTGAATTATACTTCCCTCTCTTTGCTTTTTCAACATTGAATATTGACATGAAATTGATACCACTTGTTTACATTTATTTGACAAGAGGAGTGATGCATAGTTGGACAAGATATTATTGAATATTACTTCCCTCTCCTTTCTTTTTCAACATTGAATATTGATATGAAATTGACACCACATTTTTACATTTATTTGACAAGAGGAGTTATGCATAGTTGGACAAGATATTATTGAATTATTCTTCCCTCTCTTTGCTTTTTCAACATTGAAACCACTTTTTTACATTTATTTGACAAGAGGAGTGATGCATAGTTGGACAATATATTATTGAATTACACTTCCCTCTCTTTGCTTTTTCAACATTGAATATTGACATGAAATTGACACCACATTTTTACATTTATTTCACAAGAGGAGTGATGCATAGTTGGACAAGATATTATTGAATTATACTTCCCTCTCTTTGCTTTTTCAACATTGAATATTGACATGAAATTGACACCGCAATTTTATATTTATTTGACAAGAGGAGTGATGCATAGTTGGACAAGATATTATCGAATTATACTTCCCTCTCTTTGCTTTTTTAACATTGAATATTGACATAAAATTGACACCACATTTTTACATTTATTTGACAAGAGGAGTGATGCATAGTTGGACAAGATATTATTGAATTATGCTTCCCTCTCTTTGTTTTTTCAACATTAAATATTGACATGAAATTAGCACCACATTTTTAAATTTATTTGACAAGTCTTAGAGAAAAATTCTTGTTTGATGTTTAATTGACATTATAAACATTGGATGATCATGAATTTAGACACCAAATGCAATATTGCCCAAAGTGGTATTTTTCTCAATGGTTGAAGTAATGTTAAATTACTTATCAGTGTGATTCTTCCTACATAATTATTTGAGTATGTAATACAACTATGAGGTGGGGAAAGTTTTTATTGTTACAATAAAACAAAACTATAGTTATAATAAGAGAGAAAGAGAGAATAAGGTATACATGGAAATTGTTGTAATAAGAGAAACCAATAAAAAAAATCTAAAATTCATAATCATTTCTCACTTTAAAAAATCTCTAAAACTCATAATCATTTCTCGCTTAAAAAAATATCTAAAACTCATAATCATTTCTCACTTAAAAAAATCTATGCACCTTTAATCTCAAACACAAAAATCTAATTCATCCTTGATCTCATTCTACACCTTTAATCTCAAACACAAAGATCTAATTCATCCTTACATTACAAATGATTTAAGGGTGCTCAATATCACATATCCTCTTTTATTGTCTACATATTCAAGATTTTACAAATTGATCCTACATTTGGTTCATTTACACTATATCCACCCTACTATACTATTTAATTCAAAAAATGGCTTTTAACCAATATAAAATTGAAATAATATCTATAAAAAAAAATTAGATAACATAAAAGCCGATTTTCATGATACTTAAACAAAACTCACAATCTTACTAATAAACTCTTTTAACACCCTCTTGAACTTTCCTCTACATAAATATGAAAGTTTTGAAATATTAAAACTTTTATAGATAGTTACACCTTTAATTACACCCTTTTATAACTTAAAAAAAAACACCTTTAACACAAAATGATTGGGATTATTATGAAGTTATATTACATGGATATGTGAACCGAATACCATTAAACCATGTCATGGGCGATTAGGAAGAGTGATGCATTTAGAGCTTGAATGGAAAATCCATATTTTATCAATTTTCTTTATTAATTAGTTATAAGATGAGTATATTTATGATTTATGTTTTCCCATTATTCCTATAAAATTAAGATTTTTTATTTATAATAAAAAGATGAGTATACTTCTGATTTGTACTTTTCCATTCTTCCTTTACGCCATATATAAAAAATAAAAATTAATTTTTATAATCTTTCAAATGTTTTTTATTTAAAATACTTGTTATTAAAAATTTGAAAAAAAAAATCGCCATATTAAACATGTTTGTGTAGAAGACTTACTCCCACATTAATTGGGTATCAAAATTGTTCCCCCTCCCACATTAAATTTTCATTGGGTAAAAAATTGTTCCAATAATATAAAACCGTGGTCGACACGCATGTCTATACTAATCTAAACCCTGCAATTCCAGGGTAGTAGTTGATGTGGAGCTTTCTCTAGCAATTAATTTCATCGATAAAAACAGTTGTCCGGCCAGCTGGCTGGTTGTACAGAATAGGAATTGACACGAAGTATAGTTGATTCCATGAATGGTCATTTTTGCTCGTTGATTTTATTAATGCTCACTGCCGAGTTCGTAACTCCACTTGTTATTTTCTTAGGAACTCCGCTTTCCCGTAATTGATTTCATTAATGCTCACTTCCGAGTCCGTAGGTCCACTTCTTATTTAAGATGTTCCACAGAGAATGGAGGAGACGAGTGGGTTCGGGAGGGAATCATTTTGTAGGCTCAAAGAATTTAGCTATTCCTGAGGGTGTCTGAACAATTAATCTGAGGATCAGAAGGCTACAGCCTTGCCATTCTTCGAACTGTTATGAACTAGACAGTTTTCTTCGTCATCTGATTTCTGATTTTTCAGTTTATCCCGTACTTATGTTTCTGCCCCTTCCAGACTCATGTTTTGGGTGCGGTGTGAGGTATTCCAAGCTTCTTTCTAATAATTGCTATAGGTTTACTTGAGTGTGTAATACAGGTATAAGGTTGAGAAAGTTTTCGCAGCTCCACTGAAAAGGAGACATAGCTGTAATACACTGGAATTGTTGCGATAAAATGTCTGGACATGCAACCTCAGCGTTTGCAAACTTGGCAGCCGACAATCACTTCGACGGTGATGATAAACAGACGTTGCTGCCCAGTGGAGGGCGAGATGCCGAGACTCTTTCCGAGAACGATGATAGACGGATGTCGCAGGTAGGGCAACCGACAGAACGACGTAACGGTAAAGGAACACGAGGAGGGATCACACCAGACGCTGCAGGGCCGACCAAATCCGATTCCGACAGTGATGAAGAGCAGCAGAACCAACTGACACAATTACCTGACGGTAGAGAACCGCGAAGATGGATCACCGAAACTGAATGGAGTGATTATATTAAAGAGGACCATCTTCGTAACAGAGCATCGGGTGTTGTTTCAATATTTAAAGTTCCCAAGTTGCTGAAAGACGTAAAAAAGGAAGCACATGTCCCTGGAAGAGTTTCATTGGGTCCACATCATCACGGAAGTGCGGAGCTTCATCCAATGGGTCATCACAAAGGAAGAGCCCTCCGTAGAATGATGAAGAGGTTCAATGCTAAAAGGAACCTCCCCGATGTTCCAAACAATATGGATTTCGCTGATTGTGCAAGGGCCGAGATCCTAAAGGTGGAAAAGGAAATCAGGGACAGCTACGAAGAAAACATCGATTGCGATGGAGAGGAACTCGCTCGGATGATGTGTTTGGACGGCTGCTTCCTTATAGAAGTATTGAGAACTGTGGGTCGTTCCGAAGTCCCTTTAGCCGAGGCGATGGAATGCTATGACCCTATTTTTGGGGGAAATAAGCTTGGTTTTGCTGCAATCGATATACTGCTCGACATTTTGATGCTCGAAAACCAAATACCCTTGGTCGTTCTCCGAAAGCTACTGGAATTGGAGCTCAACTCGGCCGTTAATGTCGAGAAGGTGCTTTTGGATCTGCTGGTGAACGCTACATCGCGTTTTTTCGAATCTTTGTATGATGAAAATATTGATATAAAGCAATGGTCGTGGCCAAGACCAGTTGAAGAAGAAGTTCATCATCTTTTGGGTTTCTTGCACTTCGTCATTGCTTCTCCCCCAAGTTCCACTCAGGATGAGCGTGTAGAGCAAGGTCAGTGTAGCATCTCCATCGACTGTTGTATTAGCGAGTGCATTGGAATGCTCCAGGGCAAAAGCAAAGCACAGAATGAGGACGAAAACATCCCTCATGCAACAGAATTAAGAAATGCTGGCATCAAATTTTCACCACTTCAGACCGGAGGCATCAAAGCGATTAGGTTTGAGGAGAAGAGCGCCACAATTTTTCTTCCTCGGATCTCTATCATGGACGACACAGAGATAATATTCCGTAACTTAATCGCTTTTGAGGTGTGCAAACCATCTGAAATCAATTACGTGACTTGTTACGTGAATCTGATGGACGAATTGATCGACTCGGATGAAGACGCGGCTTTGCTAAGCAGAATGGACGTCCTTACACACGGGCTGGGGAGTCACAAAGAGGTTGCCGACCTTTTCAACGGTCTATGCAAGGGAGTCACCATGAGTATGGAAGATGTCTTTCAGAAACTGAAAGAAGATGTGAATGCGCACTACAGAAATAAAGTGAAGGTCCACATTGCAAAGCTTGTGCAGAATCATTTCTCATCGCCGTGGAAAGCTTTAGCTTTAGCGGCGGCGGTTGTTTTACTGTTGCTCGCCGCGGTGCAGACGATCTTCTCAATTATATCGGTATATAACTCCCATTAGCCGTTTTTGGCTTCCAAATAAGACAACTGTTGTTGATGCTATCAATAATAGAGTATAACAGCAAATATCAATTATTCAAAGCCCAAAATCTACAACTCTTATTCCCGACAACTATAACTGATATGTACTAGATTGGGTATAGCCAGGATTAAAGTTTGGATTATGATGTATCTTTCCAGCGTTATAAGCTAGGGAGATTTCTAGTCAGTTTAAAGTGATTTGTAGTCATTGAATATAATACAGGGAGCTGTGCAGTTAGTTTCTGTGATTTGTACTGGGTTGGCAACAGAAAGTATCAAATTAGCTTTGTATTTAGTTTCTGTGATCTGCACTGGGTTGGCATTAGGAAGTATCAAATTTTGTATTGGATCATGATTATGTATCACCAGCTTTTTAATATTATTCACATTATTTAGCTGGGTTTGTTTAGCATTTTTTTAAGATTACGTGAGGTTGTGGATCACTATATTTATATGTGATTATTGTATTTATGTGACTGATATTTTTGTGCACATCACTTTGATAAATTTGGTGAAATGTGTAATTTTTCAAAATTAATATGAACTTAAATTAATATGGAAATTTAAATGGAACATTTTATTTTAAAACCATTTAATATAATTAAATGAAATTAATCCTGATCAATCATATTAATCACTAATCATCTCGGAAAGAAGCAAATTGGAGTCACAATATACATCTATACAATATAAGTCTATACAAGAGCGTTTTGGTATATGATATAGTGCTTTGTTACATGAAGATATAGTGGCAATGTGTAATGTTGTTTTAGTTGATTTATTGGGTTTTGATGACTTGCTTGCTATAATCTTTGTGCATTATATTTTTGAGAAATTAGATGGCACAAAGATCATCCATGGAAAGGGTTTTTCATATATTTTTTGGAAATGCAAGGTAGATATGAGTGGAGACCCTAGTATCATGAAGAGTCTGAAGAGTTTAGTTGCACAGGTTAATGGAAATGTTAAACTACACAAAATAATAAACAAAATATGAAAGGTAAGTGTGCGATTCATTTATTCACAATGATATACATTTATATAATATCTTATGACTCTTGGTTTTCATATACCATTCCAATGACTCTTCATATTCCACACTGAAAACCATTAGTGGATTAGGTGTTCAACATTCCCCCCTTAATCCGAAGGGTTGTATATGAGTCCAAGAAGAGGGTTGTAATACAAAAATGTAGCAATCAGTTGAATGTGCTATTTGAAATGATGATATAAGGTGGGAGAACTTGAGGTCTCAACCAGTGGTGGTTTAAGGAAATTCTTTGTGCAACTACTAGAACAATTCCAAATCTTGCTAGAATTTGAAGTCTTCTGCAAAAGTGTTCCCTAATGTTGTCAAAAGTGAGACCATTGGGTTCTGACAAGGGATGCTTCTTGATGTTGTTCTTGGAACTCTTCCAAATCTAACTAGAAGTTGAAGTCTTTTGTTGGAGGAAGTGTTCTAAAAAGGGAAACCATTGGGGTCTCAACTTGCTCTAAAAAGGGATACCATTAAGGTCTCAACATGCAGTGGTTTAAGGAAGGCCACCAACCAAAGTGTATGCTCATGGGCTTCTTTGGCTACAACTCTAAATCTAGGTATGACTGACTCTAGCTCTAGGCTTAGGTTGTGGCTCAAGCTCGCTTGTTCTATCTTTGAAGCTTGTAGATGACTATCAATTTCCCCCTTATGAGATACAAGGTGAGAATATGAAGAAAACTCAATTGCAAGAGTTTTCAATACTCCAGAACAAATTTTGTGCTATGAACGAAATATCTTCTTGGCTATTGAAACCCATTGCCAATAAGCAATCCATCCATCCAAGGTCAATCTTCGTTCTTGGAGGAGGCTTGTTTCAGGAGGATCGGTTTGGATGATGAGTCTGCTTACCACAATGCTTACAAGAGTGAAAATCAAAACAATGATCTTTCACATGGCCAACTCTATTACAATGTTGGCATTTGACAATACGTGGTTGTTGTGGAAGAGGAGTGAGACATGAAACAGGTGACATGGAGTTGCCTTGAAGGGACCAAATAGTTTAAAACTGCATGAGCTTAGTGTAGTCTAATGGAAACATCCTTGTCATATCCAAGACTAATTTTGTTCTTGTTATTGACAAGCTCTTCCCAAGGTTTGATGATGGGCTTAGGAAGTGTAGACTAAACCTTTACATCTTTATGTAAATATTCTCCTAAAATGGGCACATGATGAGAACCAACCTCAATGTCACTGATCTATTTTATTTTTGGTTGTTGATGCAAGTCTATCTCAAGCTCAAACATAGGATTGTTCTAAACAAAAACCGGTTCAAAATGATGTCTACCTTTTAACTCATCTTGTTGAAGTTGTGATTTGAGTTGCAAAAAATCGATCTTTTCTTGTGCATTTTGCAAATATGTTTAAATATTAGTGAGAAAATCCTTGTTGACTTTTACTGTATCATGACCAGTGTAGTGTATTAAAGTATTTAATAACTCTAATACTCCATCAAGTGTGATCATTTTATTAATAAATGAAGGGTTGAACTAAAAATTCACCCATAAGCATACAAAAAACAAATAACATCCAAATGTAGATAGTTGCGATTATTAGTACAAAGGTCATGACATCATTACACAAGTCTAAAAATTCATTCACTTACCAATCAAAACTCTCTTCGGGAACTGAAGTTTCTATTTTTTTTTTTTTTTTTAATGGTTGCAATAATGTATTGGCTTCTTTTTGGAACTAGAGATATTGCAGGTAAGTTCACTTTTTGGTCAGTGAATATCATATCATTCAATATTATACCATTCACAACTTGTTGTTGTGTGAAATTCAATCCTTTTTACTTTGCGTGAATATGTGGTCCAGGTGATGTCAAAATTTTGGGATTTCGAGGTTCCATTTTGTCTTTGTATTCTCTAGTTGTCGCCAACTTCAAAAACTAATTTTTAGGTAGAGCACAAATATGGACATAAAGCAAAAACTAAACACGGTGGCATCAAGCAATGAATTTTTAGTTATGGCAATTGAAGTATGAGATATATTCTTTAACCACCTATGATAATTCTCTTCATGGTGCTTGCTTCTCTAGAAATAAATGGGTCTAATAACTCTCCATCAACTCTATATGGCTTATTCCACATTCAAGTGAGCATTCTCTTAATAAATTGTAGTCCTCAAAACAGTTTTGTTCCACGATTGATCACTTTATCAACTGTAAAGAATAATATCATGGCGGGAGATGACTTTAAGAGTGTGAAGAAAAAGATTCATGTCAACATCTGTTGAGAAATGTAACTAGTATAGGTCTTCATAGTTGTTGTCTAATGTAAATCTTGTGTATTTTTCAAAAGAAGGAGAAAGAAAAATTGTTGTAAAGATCAAAAGAAAATTATTTCTATAAGCATGGGTTTCATGCTCAATTTAGTATGTTTCTAGGTCTAAGCACCCATTATGTGCTTCTAGGGTTTGTGTCATGAGTCATAGTCATTGTCATCAAGTAATAGACCCTTGTTGGGTTTTGGTGTATCAAGAAATAAATTTGTAATTGAGTCAAAATTATGATTTTAGCCTCCTCCACCAATTCTGCCTCAAGAGAAGACAAGTCAGCCTCATTGAAGGAATTCGATCACACAAAAACACTACAAAAGCAGTGCAATTTGACCTATTTGGGGATCCACTCGAGCAAGTTTCGATCTACAGTTACAAGAGGAATAAAAGAAGTGTGAAATGCCTAAAGGAGAAGTTTACATCATCACAAGAGAAGAAGCAGCATAACGAAGAAGAAAGAGACAATTGTCTAGAAAAAAGAAGCCGAATATCTCTCTTTTTTTGTCACATGTGCAAGATTCTGTGTTGCAGGAAGGAGACTAAGTTGCAGGTCTACAGTAGAGGACAAAATCTTATTGCAAGAGGATGAAATCTGTGATTGATGTAGTATTGAAGAAGGTTAACTCTTGTTGACTAGACACTGATATAGGTCATGTTGGAAGGACTATCTTGTGAGGCCGACTTGGTGGATTGAAGGAAGTCTTTATCTTGGTCAAAAGGTCTTCGTTGTCTCATATGATTTGGTTATAAATGAAGCTAAGATAATTTTTGGGATTTCCCCTAGAAGAGGAGTTTTTCCCTAGTGAAGAGCCTACATCTTGTCTCTTTGTTGTTTTCATCTTCATGAATTTATGTTTTGATAGTTTCTTGATGATAAGAAGGTAAAAGAAGACGTAAAATAAGTTAATAAGATTGAAAAAAAATCACAAGTAGTTATCAAGATAAGAAAATCTTTTTGCCTCTTTGATTTTCCAACATGGTATCAGAATTAAGGTAAGGTAGAAGAAGGAAAAAAAAAACTTGAAGGTCAATTTATTTCATTAAGTTTCAAGAAAAGGGTTCAAGAAAGATCATAAGAAGAAAATAAGTCTCATCATTAGACTTTTGAAGATATATTGAAGGATATCATCTACTAGAAGGAATAAAGTCTTGGAAAATCACATACAAGTTTTGGTCTACTATAAGCTAGTTTCAAGAATAAAAGCTATTAAGGGATAAAAGATATCTAGACTTCATCAAGTGTGACATTGACAAGTTTGCCTATGGCGTCATCAATGAAATATGAGTACAAACTTCAAGGAGAATCTAACCTAAGAGCATGGAAAACAAGGATGGACCTCATCCTTGCAAAGAATAAAGTATTGGAATTAGTACAAGGAAAAGTCAAAGAACCTACAAATGATGCTAGAAATGAAAAGTACAGGGAAAATGACATTATAGTCATGATACAAGTGGATATTGGTGGCCACCAGCCAATTCCACTTGGACCCCCACCATTGCTTCTTTCAGTTTTTTAGTTTCCTTAATTGTAGCACAATTTACTATTTTTAGCAGTTTCTCAGGTCCTAAACTTCCAGAGCCATTTTGAGGCCCTAAACGATGTTTTTTTGGAAACCTACCATTAAATATTTGTTGTTTAAAATCGTATTTTCCATTGTAGTCCTCGGAGAGATCTTTCCAACGGGTTATCATGTGTGTCAAACGGAGAAAATATGACCAAGTCGCGATCCCGGGAAGTTGGCTGTCCAACTCACCCCAACGGGGCCCATAAACTCTTGGTGTTACATCTCCTCGGGTTAGGGTTTTGGATGTTTAGGGTTTTCTCTGATTGTTCAATAATAAAAATGCCCTTGAGCCTCGTTGTAAGGCAGTTCAAAGGCATGTAGCCACCACATCTCTTCTCAGAGATAAACTACCATCGCCTGAGCTACTTTATTTCCATTTTTGTTTGTAAGCATATTTCATTATTCTCCATTAATGAAATGAAGTATGATTTCTACTGTATCTCTGTATTTGTGTTTATTTCTGTACTTTATTGTGTTCCTGTTTAAATCTAGATCAGTGGTATCAGAGCAGTCTTCTCTTTCTCTATTTTGCCTTGCATGTCCCCAACGAGGTCGGGGTATAAGGAGTTAGGGCTTGAACTAGTCGAACCTTTGTAAGACCAGCCTTGCAAATCCCAACAGCATCCCATGGCAGATGAAAAGAAAGATGAGGGGGCAAGAGATCCTATCAAAATCTTGCTCGAAGAGGCCCTCGAGTGACAAACGAATGCGATGATGGAGAACTTTTCCCAGATCCTTCAACGACTACCCAAGGGCGACACATCTACTTCCAGCAGCCACTCTGGAAATGCCACACCCTTTAAGGTACAAGTTAACTTTGACATTCCCATATTTTAGGGTCAGATAGATTCAGACGTTGTAGATAAATGGTTAAATATGCTAGAAGGGTATTTTTCTGTTCATGATTTTTCCGGCTGGGAAAAGATTACTTTCGCTCTTCTCAAATCCGCCCCCCACGTCAAGAACTGGTGGGAAACCTACTGCGAGCAGAAGGATGAAAGTACGACCTCATTGTTTTCCGTTGCACCCACTTGGAATTCATTTTGGGCTGCCATCAAGGAGTAGTACTACCCTGTTAGAAGCTATGAGGATCAGTACATAAAGTGGACCACACTGCGACAGGGAAGGGACCAAGACGTTCCAGAGTTTACCAATATTTTTGATACCCTTAGCACAAAGCTAGGTATCAAGGATTTGGAGCAGCACAGGTACATCCAAGAGGAAATATAATTCCTAAACATCTCCTCGCTCGGCACGGTATACTGATATGCTGTCAAGATCGAGCAAAAGTTTAAATAGAAGAAGCGAGACTTTGGATCTGCGAATCTGAAGCAGGGGAAAGGTGCCCCCAAACCACAGAACAAAGGAGAAATCCAAGGCGGGGCAGCCCAAGACAACCTACCAAATCCGCAAGCAAAGAACAGCGCCACGAAGCTAAAAAAGGACACGGAAAGTGGTGTGAGTTCCATAAGAGCTCCACTCACAACACAAGTGAGTGTCAAGCCAAGCAGTCACTGGTGGCCGAGCTAAAGGCTTCAAAATCATATGCATGTTCTGGCTTTGAGTCAAAACCTGATAAGGGGAATGACAAAGGGAAGTAGATTATCGATGCAGAGCCCAATGCCACCGTTGCCACCATGAAGATCCAGAAGGAGGAACCCGAAGATCCAGAGGAGGAGTGCCTCTTCCAATCCTAGATGTGGGTAAAGGGCTCCCCACTACAGTTCATTGTCGACAACGAGAGCCAAAAGAACCTCATTTTGGCAGAGGTCATGAAGTGGCTGGGCTTACTGACCACAACACATCCACAACCATACACCATTGGGTGGCTTCACCAAGGACTGGATCTTTGCGTGAGCCAGCAGTGTCGCCTTCCATACAACATCAAGCCCTTCACGGATGAGGTATTGTGTGGTGTTGCTCCCCTTGATGTTTGTGATGTATTATTAGGCCAACCATACTTGTGGAAGTGACATGCTATGTATGAATCAAGG
>APFE031281823.1:0-22078 GCA_000404065.3 Pinus taeda | reverse complement strand
TCTAAACTATCTTATATGTTTTCTTCTGATAAAGTATTTAAAGTGTAATTCTTAACTGCTACCTTTAATACTATGTCATCATTGTGCATCATTGTTTAAGGAATTCAAGAGATTGCTCCTGGATAACCAGCCCCTCTCACAAAATACAGCTTAAGCAAAGAACTCTTAATTTCTCTTTGCTGGTTGTCTTCACCTCACTCTCACTAGTTACAGTTTGTTCATGAAATGCACACAGGCCCTGTAGCTTTTCCCCTCACCAAAATCAAGATTTCAAGAGAAAACAGTCCTAGACCCCATTGCCCAATGGATTAATCTTACCTGCTGATATATTTTAAAGAAATCAGAAGCATCCTCCCAACCAAACATACAATCAACCAAAAAACACATCTCATAACTAGCCTAAAACCCTCACTTAAAACAGTGACACAACTAACAGAGAGAGCCCTCTCTGACTACAGCTGGGCTAGAAGCTGTAGCCCAAAGATTGGTTAGTGGTTACCCCGGCCGTATTCTCTTAGGAGTCAAAGAGAACAACCTGGGCGTTAACACCTCCAAATTCCAAAAGCTAAAGGATTCCATCTTCAAGCCATATTTTGGCTAGTTTCTAGTTTACATTGATGATATTTTATTTTTCTCCAAAAATATCCAAGACCACTTTAAGCATATTCAAACATTTGTGCAATTAGTGAAAAGAAATGGATTGGTCTTGAGCAAAAAGAAAATAGAAGTATTTGAAACTTCTATAAAATTCGTTGGCCACACTATATTTAATGGCCAGATATCCCTGCAAAAACATGCTTTGGAGTTTTCTGATAAATTTCTAGATGTTATCATAGATAAAACCCAACTTCAAAGAGTTCTGGGATGTCTCAACTATGTCAGCAATTTCTATAAATATTGTGCAAAAGATAGAAGCTTGTTGAACCAAAGATTGAAGAAACATCCACCACAGTGGACTGAGGCGCATACCAGAGCAGTCCAAAGATTGAAGAAAGATCCACCACAGTGGACTGAGGCGCATACCAGAGCAGTCCAACATATCAAGGCCAAGGTAAAAACACTTCCTATTTTGTATGTTACTGATGATAATGGCTTTAAAATTGTGGAATCAGATGCCAGCAACATTGGATGGGGAGGCATTTATAGGCAGAGAAAGGACAGAGATGAACAAATAGTACAGTTCACCTCAGGAACGTGGAACCCTGTGGAACAAAACTATTCCATAATAGAGAAAGAGTCAAAGCTGCATGGAATTGTATAGACAAGTTCGAAGTAAACCTGGTAAATAAGAAATTTTTACTGAGAATAGATGCCTCTGCTCTAAAAAAGGTATTAACCAAAGAAATTAAAAAGCCAGGAGAAGCCAAGTTTGCTAGGTGGCAGGCTCTATTCGTGAACTTCAACTTTAAGGTTGAGCATATTAAAGGGATAGAAAATTTCTTGCCAGATTTCCTTAGAAGAGAACATCTCCAGCCACAGGAACTTATTCTGATAATAGTTATAGAATGGGACCAGAGTCAGCATCAAAAAGTTCTGAGAACTATCCCAGAAAGCCAAAGTTGGCAGGATTATAAAGAAAATTGGAAGCCAACATGGTAACTAAGAAACACCAAGGTGTTAGATGCTAATCTCCAACCACACATTAACATCTTGCATCTAGTACCAGAAAGAAGGGTGTATCCAAAAGGTAATAGGTGGATCCACGACATGGTCTATTCAAAGAGCAAAGCAGCAGCCATACAAGCAGAAGATTCCTTAAGACATGACTTCCACAATGTCACTATGATTTGGTGCAAAGGAGGAAGTCAGCAGGGCATCCATCATAGATACTTCAGCATCAGCTGGACTAGAAACACTTCATGGCCCTTCATGACACATAATGCTGCACTTTCGCCAGGAAATGATGCAAGATTAATATTTCCAGACACAGTGTATGATTTTGCGGGATATAAAAAATTATGGTGGGACCTCCTAAATGTTGATGAAAATAATATGACCCACTACACGAAATTAAAGTTTGGAACTACATGCATAATGCAGAGAAATCAGTAATGTCACTGGTTACAAGACTGGTGGGCAGATTACGGTGTAAACAAGACAACGATTGATCCTATTTATCATGAATCTTTCAGCAGAATGGGTTGTGAAATATGTTTTGAACACAATATTCCTGAATGCTTTCAATCATCGTGTCAGACTGTTAAAGATATACTCAATTATGCTGAAAATGAAATTCTGAAACAATACATGGTGCTACACCACAAGTGGCTTGTTTTAACCAAAATTAAGCACCAATATGTACTTAATAAGCCCATGATAGTAAGAAGGGTCTTTACTAAAGCATGGGACGAAAACATGTACAAAAGATTTCGGTTTCTCGAAATCACTGTCTTTTAAAGATTCGGGTTTCTGTGGGACTTGTCCTTAAAGTATCCACTATGTAATAATGATGTCAAGTCACAAGGACTGATTGTGGCAATTTTCTTGTGGGCTTTACTGTCCAAAAGCATCCACAATGTAAATATCTCGCTAAAATATTTTCCATGGGATTTAACTAAATCATCCGCAGTGTATTTCAGTATGGAGATTCTTCAATCACGAGACTCGGAGCAGTTCTCCGACTTTTGGTGCACTTTGAGCCACATCTCATGTACTGACAGAATAATAAGTACTTAGTATGTCTGCCCGAAGGTCAGATTTTTGTCCCCTCCTTTTCCTATATAAGAAAGGGGTAAGGCTCATTCTAGGCATTCAGAGTTGGAGTGGGAGATAGAGAGTCTAAGAGTCGAGAAATTTTCCTGCTCTACAACTGCGGACGATTGTCTGTTCTGCTTGCACCATGAAAAGGTCTCAAAGTCCTAGGTGATCTGAGGAACCTATGCATCTGTGTGCTCGGCATAGGTGAGAACCTAAAGTGGCCAGATCAGTATAGTAAGTCAGTATATCTGTGTGTTGAGATGTTCGAAGACTAAGTCTGTAATTTCGCCAAGAAGCTTTCAGTAAGCTATCTCATTTATTGAGAAGAAAAGTCTGATAAATGTGAATACAGTCAATCTTAGGAAAGAATAGATTGTAATCCTCTGTAATCCATTTTTCTTGAATTAATAAGAGTGTTGTTTATTCCGCATCTGAGTATTTGTGCATTTTTGAGCTGTTGAGGTTGTATCTGCTTAAGTTATTCTCATTTGAGGTTCGCCAGAAGTTCGCCAGAGGTTCGCCAAAAGGTAGAAGGGACGCCAGACTATTAAAAGGCGAGGGAAATCGCGAAGAAGGTCGACAAAGCATGAAATACCTGAGTAGGTTCCTGTATGGGTTCGTGTAAAAGAGAATAAGTGGCAAAAGTAGAGAAGAGACTCAACAAGGCTGTGTTGATGTTGCAAGCTTTGTTGGAGCCCCTGCGTAAAATTGGTATCAGAGCCAAGTTTCTAGTTCAGGTTAGTACTCAGAAAAACCACTCTATATAAAAAATGGAACCTTTCAGAAAGTCTATTTCTTTCTGTGAGATAGAAGAAAGAGAATCAACTACTCAAGAAAATCCCCTTAGGAATATGTTCACATTTGCTTCTGCTCATGTTTTAAACTCGGCCAAACTAGAGTATGAAGAATCACAACCATCAACGAGATGGCAGCTACCATGCATTTATGTATCTGAAATCTATTTAGACTTATCAGTATTTCACTTAAAAGCTGCTACTAGAATTAGCATTAAAGAGTCAATAAGACAGATCCAAGAGAACTCAGATTGTGTACAGTCCATCCCTCTCCTTGATCCAAAACAATTACAAGCTGAAGCAAAGAGGCTTGAAACCAAACACCTTCATATGGGATGTATCAGAATCAACATAAATCTCTGACCCACCAACTCCTAAATACCTTTGTGTTAGCTACTGTTCGAGACTTGACCCACAATAAATACACTGATTCATTAATAGGAGGAATAGTTGCACCTTTGTCTAATGGCCCAGTCTATTTTAACTGTTACCCAAACTTTTCTATTTATGTCTTCGATGAAACCATTGACCAAATCTTACAGCTGCAGATCCAGACAACTGGATTTGACATGCATAGAAAAATACATAACATTGCTATACATATAAGAGGTTTTTTTCAGCCTGCATCCTATCGTCCTCCACACACCCAGTAAAGACTCAAAGTCTAGTGTTTTTGTTTTAACTGATTCCAAAAATCAAAAGATTGAACACTAGACCATTCGATGGGAATATCTCACCGTCCCTGAACACTGGGTTGTATCAAACCCCAAGCCTCCTGCTTTAAGAAAGATAACCTCTGCAGACATCCAGGAGAGCCAATCCTCTGATGTCTTATCTTTTCCCAGAAGATCAACTATAGACCGCAGATGAATAGAACAAACATGCAGAAGTTCATCAACATATCGAGATCCAAGCATTGTAGCTACCGCTTGCTCCAGTTCTGTTCTAAATTCCTGTCGTCTCATTTCATTATTTGAATTTGCACAAATTGTAAATTTTTCTTCATTAGAAATAAAGTGTCCTAAATGCCACTCATCTGTAAATCTAAGTCTTCTTGCTGAGTCTGTGATACATGAGAACCACCATCCTTGGACTGGTGAAGCACCTCCTTCCACCTCTGTAAGTCCCTGTCTAAATCCAAAATGTTCGTACATCCTATTTCCCCATGAGTCTGACCATGTTCTCATGATGCACGAATTGCCTTCTTTGGAAAATGAAGATCCAAGGCTGATAGAAATGTTCAACAAAATGAGGCTAGGCAACATGCCCAGATATGGCCTAGGATACTTGGAACAGATGAATGATCTCATTCCACAATCAAGATTTTGCTCACTACCAGTTGACTGCAAGAAGCCCTCTGTGCCTGAAATGCACAAATTCTTCACCTTGATGGATGGTTGCAGAAAGACCAAAATAGATTCCCATTGGATAAAAGAGATGTTGAATTGGGACATATATACACATCCTGAGGTAGAACTGTTTGGTCTCAGTTACACAGTTGAGGAAAAAATCAAGTTATCCCAAGACTGGAAGAATTATATGGAAAAGACTAATTCTTGGATCTCCTTTTATGTCTGGAAAAGAAAAGTGCAGTCAGAAAATGTGTTGATGATTGACACAACATCCTCCTCCTTAGCCAAACATTCCTGGTCTACTTTAGATGGTAATAGAGTTGAAACACCATCTACATTCCCTCCATACAAAGGTATCATCCCAGGAGAAAATCAAAATACTGCGAACGCCATTCCTTTAGTTCTAAAGGATGACAATGCATTGGGTATATATGGAAGAATATTGAAATCTAGCTAACAACTCAACTGGACAAATACGACAATTAAGGGTCTAGAAATGAGTTCTGCAAAATATGTTGAAATAAAAGAATAGTTTGATACTATTCAAGTCTCTTTGAATGATGTAAATAAGTGTCTTAATGATGTACAATATTCATCTTCTGTGTTAGATCTTATGTTAAAGAATCATTGGATCAGATTGAAGAAGTAGAAGAGAAAACGGTAGATCATATTGATACTACTAAGGGATTATTGACAGATCTAATAGAAAAAGTTGACAAGATAAAGTTGTCAAAAACAGAAAAACCAGTCCCTACCTCTTTCTTATACAAAAGAAATGTACAAATACAAAATCCTATTAACCTTGTTGACAGATTCCCCCATTTATTTCTAAAAGAAGTAGCTCAGTCCTCCTTAGATAAATCTGAAGCTACATAACGAGTTTCCATTACTTCTTTGTTCAAGGAAGAAAAAGAAGAAAAAGAATCAGAATCTCAAATTCTTCCCATCTATGAACCACTAGAGAGTCGGTTCAATAAATATTCAGCTCTGGACCTAGATGGAAAAGGAAAACTTCTAGAGACACACACATTATTCCCTGATTCACATAGGGAATGGAATATAGATAACCTCAGTGTTGGTCAAGTTAGACAGATGATTGACATGATGTTTACAGAATACAAATTAATGTGTCTCAGAGGAAAGAATGAAGTTGAAGCCTGCAAAACTATCATATATTGTTTCACTGGAACACTTATTAGATGGTGGGAGACAAAATCATCTCCAACACTGATGACAAAGATGGAGAGTGAATTTCTCAAAGATGAAGCTGGGGATATTATTCATAATCCAGATGGGACTACTCAGAGTAACATGATTGGAGCTTTGACTTCAATGATCTTAGAGCACTGGTGTGGCTCTCAGATAGAGATTGCTGATAAACATGAGGTTATTCTAATGAACCTCAGATGTAATAAAATGTCACAGTCCAAAGACTTTCACCGAGATTGGATGCAGAGAACATATGATGCGAAACATTCAAAAAATCTGTTGTGAAAACAGAGATATCTTGTAGCCTTGCCTTCTAGATTTGTTGATTATATCAGACTGCAAGAAATATTTCAATTTCCATTTGAATCATATACCTAGGGAGAGATTTATTCTCTCATTACAAAAGCATTGGTCAGTCTGTGTACTAGTTCTAAGGTAAACAGATCCTTAGAAAAATTGTCAAGGCTTCCAGATAGTAAATCTATCTGCAGTAAATATGGTCTAACCATTGATGATCCTCTGGTTAAAAGAAGGAAAGCCAAAAAGCATGCCAAGAAAGAATATAAATAGACTTCCAAATATCACAAAGGCAAAATATAGGCCTCAGGCAGACACACGACCTCTACAAGGCCCAGAAAGGCATACTACAGGTATATCCCTAGAACACACTACTACAAGCCTTCTGATATACATTTACATACCTCCAAACAAGAGAAATAGAACAAGCTTACTTGTTGGTTTTGTGGTAAGACTAGACATACTTCCAATAAATGTCCATTGGGAGAAGAGTTGAAGAAAAATAGAGGTAAGAAATCTCAACCTCTGTACAGACAGAGCAAAGCTGTCAAAACAGAGAACCAAATACAGTGCCTGAAATGTGGGTCCAGAAGCCATACAATAGATCGTTGCCCTAACGTGGTGATCAAAGAACAGATTCAGTAGCAACAACTAGAAAAATCATCTGTTGACTCATTTAGCTCCTCTTCTGAGTCCTCATCTGTAGAAGAATTAAACACTCACATGCAGCCTTGTGATTGTTCAGATTCAGAAAATTGTAAATGTCGATTTTGTTCTGATTCTGATTCTGACTATTACATTGAATCCTCTATTAAAGAAATAGATACAACACCACAAAAAGAAAAAGTGTTGATAGCACAAATGGAAGAAGAATAGATGAAAATTCTTCACAGATTCGCGCAATGGAATAAGGTGACATGAAGAATAGACTCACTGAAGCATTTCTTGATGAGTTGCGTTCTTCAAGTTCTTCCAAATGAACTGTTAAAAAGCCTTTGTCTGTAGACGCTTCCTTTGAGCGAGATACTCGATCCTTCCAAAGACATCAACTGCAGGATAAGGTTCGTTCACTCACCTTGGGGGAGATAAGCAGAGAGATACATAATCTCAAAACTAAAATCTCTGTTTTAAAGTCTAAAGTAGCAGAAATGGAAAAGGGTAAGTAGCCCGCTGTTACAGATGCCTATGAATGGGATGTTGCACCCACCTTCAAAGAGCCAAAAGTAGAAATCATTGAAGGAAAGAAAGATCCTATTATAGGATTCAGAGAGATGCGGATTTTGGCTGTTGAATATCAGCAACACCATGTAGAGGTAAACATTTGCATACAAGGTGAAATGTATTCATTAACTGCACTACTTGATTCTGGTGCAGATGTAAATATATTGAATACAAAAGTCATTCCTAGAAATTCTAGATCTCTGCAGACAGAAAAGTAATTGGTCTAGGAAACAAAACACTCAGGTATGAAGTACCAAAATCTTCTATCTGTTTTGACCAACATTGTATAAAGCTAAAGTTTGCAGCTGCATATATACCAGTAGACTGTATTCTAGGGAATATTTTCTTGGCAATAGTAGAACCCCATGGTTCAATAAGATTGAAGGAAAATAGAGCTGGCTATTTTATTATTGTTCCAACCTCTAAAGGGAATTCTAAAAGAATTGAGATGCCTTACATCTCAAACCCGAGAATTTCCACCATGGTCCAGACAATCAAGGCATTGGACAAAGTAGAAGCTAAACTGACAGATCTCAAAGATCTGAAATCCATAATACAGGTGGAAGAATAGCTGAAAAATCCTCTAAACCAAAAGAATATTGTTGATCTCAAAAACAGGATAGAAGATGAATGTTTCTCAGAATATCCCAATGCTTTCTGGCACAGGAAGCAGTACATAGTTGAACTACCCTATAAGGCAAAATACACTGGGTGGCCCTACAAAAGTAGAGCAATCCCAATGAATAGAGAATACAGAGAACTGTGTGAGAAAGAAATTAAGCAGTTATTGGACAGAAAGTTAATCAGAGAATCAGATAGTCCATGGAATTGCTATGGATTTTATGTAAACAAAAGGTCTAAATAAATCAGGGGTATACCAAGGCTTGTGATAAATTATAAGCCTCTGAACTCCGTTCTTGCTGACAATACACATCCTATCCCTCACAAAGCAGACCTCATAGGAAGGCTAACTGGAGCAAAAATATTTTCAAAGTTTGATTTAAAATTAGGCTTTTGGCAGGTTGCCATTTCTGAGAAAGATAAGTTCAAGGCAGCCTTTAGCGTGCCTGTAGGACATTACAAATGGAATGCGATGCCTTTTGGATTGAAGCATGCTCCCTCCAAATTCCAAAAGGTAATGGATTCCATCTTCAAGACATATTTTGACTGGCTTCTCGTTTACATTGATGATATTTTAATTTTCTCCAAAAATATCCAAGACCACTTTAAGCATATTCATACATTTGTACAATTAGTGAAAAGAAATGGATTGGTCATGAGAAAAAAGAAAATAGAAGTACTTCAAACTTCTATATAATTTATTGGCCACACTATATTTAATGGCTAGATATCCCTGCAAAAACATGCTCTGGAGTTTTCTGATAAATTTCCAGATGTTATCATAGATAAAACCCAACTTCAAATATTTCTGGGATGTGTCAACTATGTCAGCAACTTCTATAAAGATTGTGCAAAAGACAGAAGCTTGTTGAACCAAAGATTGAAGAAAGATCCACCACAGTGGACTGAGGCGCATACCAGAGCAGTCCAGCTTATCAAGGCCAAGGTAAAAACACTCCCTATTTTATATGTTTCTGATGATAATTCCTTTAAAATTGTGGAATGAGATGCTAGCAACATTAGGATGGGAAGGCATTCTCAAGCAGAGAAAGGACAGAGAAGAACAAATAGTATAGTTCACCTTAGGAACGTGGAACCCTGTGGAACAAAACTATTCCACAATAGAGAAAGAAGTCAAAGCTGCATGGAATTGTATAGATAAGTTCGAAGTAAACCTGGTAAATAAGAAATTTTTACTGAGAACAGATGCCTCGGCTCTAAAAAAGGTATTAACCAAAGACATTAAGAAGTAGGGAGAAGCCATGTTTGCTAGGTGGTAGGCTCTATTTTCCAACTTCGACTTTGAGGTTGAGCATAATAAAGGGATAGAAAATTGCTTGCTAGATTTCCTTAGAAGAGAACATCTCTAGCCACAAGAACATATTCTGATAATAGTTACAGAATGGGACCAGAGTCAACATCAAGAAGTTCTGAGAACTATCCTAGAAATCCAAAGGATTATAAAGAAAATTGGAAACCAACATGGCAACTAAGAAACACCAAGGTGTTAGATGCTAATCTCCAACCACACACTAAAATCTTGCATCTAGTACCAGAAAGAAGGGTGTATCCAAAAGGTAATAGGTGGATCCACAACATGGTCTATTCAAAGAGCAAAGCAACAACCATACAAGAAGAAGATTCCTTAAGACATGACTTCGACAATGTCACTATGATTTGCTGCAAAGGAGGAAGTCAACAGGGCATCCATCACAGATACTTCAGCATCAATCGGACGAGAAACACTTCATGGCCCTCCATGACACGTAATGTTGCACTTTTGCCAAGCAATGATTCAAGATTAATATTTCCGGACACAGTGTATGATTTTGCAGGATATAAGAAATTATGGTGGGACCTCCTAAATGTTGATGAAAAGAATACGACCTAATACACGAAATTAAAGTTTGGAACTACATGCATAATGCAGAGAAATCAACAATGTGACTGGTTACAAGACAGGTAGGCAGATTACGGTGTAAATAGGACAGCAATTGATCCTTTTTATCATGAATCTTTCAGCAGAATGGGTTGTGAAATATGTTTTGAGCACAATATTCCTGAATGCTTTCACTCACCCTATCAGACTGTCAAATATATAATCAATTATGCTAAAAATGAAATTCTAAAACAGTACATGGTGCGACACCATGAGTGGCTCGTTTTAACCAAAATTAAGCAACAATATGTACTTAATAAGCCCATGATAGTAAGAAGGATCTTTACTAAAGCATGGGATGAAAACATGTACAGAAGATTTTGGTTTCCCGAAATCACTGTCTTTTAAAGAGTTGATTTCCGTGGGACTTGTCCTTAAAGTCTCCACTATGTAATAATGATGTCCAATCACAAGGACTGATTGCGGCCAGTTTTCTCGTGGGCTTTACTGTCCAAAAGCATCCACAATGTAAATATCTTGCCAGAATATTTTCTGTGGGATTTAACTAAATCATCCACTATGTATTTCAGTATGAAGATTCTTCAATCATGAGACTCAGAGCACTTCTCCGACTTTTGGTGCGCTTTGAGCCACATCTCATGTACTGACATAATAATAAGTACTCAGTATGTCTGCCCGAAGGTCAAATTTTTGTCCCCTCCTTTTCCTATATAAGAAAGGCATAAGGCTCATTCTAGGCATTTGGAGTTGGAGTGAGAGATAGTGAGTCTAAGAGTCGAGAAATTTTCATGCTCTGCAACTGCGAACAATTGTCTGATCTGCTTGCACCACGAAAAGGTCTCAAAGTCCTAGGTGATCTGAGGAGCCTACGCATCTGTATGCTCAGCACAGGTGATAACCTAAAGTGGCCAGATCAATATAGTAAGTCAGTATATCTGTGTGTTGAGATGTTCGAAGACTGAGTCTGTAATTTCTCTAGGAAGCTTTCAGTAAGATATCTCATTTATTGAGAAGCAAAGTCTGATAAATGCGAATACAGTCAATTTAAGGAAAGAACAGATTGTAATCCTCTGTAATCCATTTTTTCTAAATTAATAAGAGTGTTCTTTATTCTGCATTTGAGTATTTGTACATTTTTGAGCTGTTGAGGTAGTATATGCTTAAGTTATTCTCATTTGAGGTTCGCCAAAGGTTCACTAAAAGGTAGAAGGGACGCCGGACCATTAAAAGGCGAGGGAAGCCGCGAAGATGGTCAATAGAGCATGAAATACCTGAGTAGGTTCGTGTAAAAGAGAATAAGTGGCGAAAGCAGATAAGAGACTCAACAAGGCCTAGCAGTTGTGTTGTTGTTGCAAGCTTCATTGGAGTCCCTGTGTAATATTGGTATCAGAGCCAAGTTTCTGGTTCAGGTTAGTACTGATAAAAACCACTCTATATAAAAAATGGAACCTTTCAAAAAGTCTATTTCTTTATGTGAGATAGAAGAAAGAGAATCAACTACTCAAGAAAATCCCCTTAGGGATATGTTTGCATTTGCTTCTAGTCGTGTTTTAAACTCAGTTGAACTAGAGTATGAAGAACCACAGTCATCGAAGAGATGGAAGCTACCGTGCATTTCTGCATCTGAAGTCTATTCAAACTTATCAGTATTTCACTTAAAAGCTGCTACTAGAATTAGCATTAAAGAGTCAATAAGTCAAATCCATGAGAACTCAAATTGTGTACAGTCCATCCCTCTCCTTGATCCAAAACAATTATGAGCTGAAGCTAAGAGGCTTAAAACCAAATACCTTCATTTGGGATGTATCAGAATCAGCATAAATCCTCTGACCCACCAAGGCCTAAATACCTCTGTGTTAGCTACTGTCAGAGACTTGACCCACAACAAATACACTGATTCATTAATAGGAGGAATAGTTGCACCTTTGTCTAATGGCCTAGTCTCTTTTAACTGTTACCCAAACTTTTCTGTTTATGTCTTCGATGAAACCATTGACCAAATCTTACAGCTGCAGATCTAGACAATTGGATTTGACATGCATAGAAAAGGACATAACATTGCTATACAGACAAGAGGTTGTTTTCGGCATACAAACACTCTGTATCCTGCTATCCTCCACACACCCAGCAAAGAATCAAAGTCTAGTGTTGTTGTTTTAACTGATTCCAAAAATCAGAAGATTGAACACCAGACCATTCGATGGGAAGATCTCACCTTCCCTGAACACTGAGTTGTATCAAACCACAAGCCTCCTGCTTTAAAAAATATAACCTCTGCAGACGTCCAGAAGAACCAGTCCTCTGCTGTCTTATCTTTTCCGGGAAGATCAACTATAGACCGCAGACGAATAGAACAAACATGCAAAAGTTCATCAGTATATCGAGATCCAAGCATTGTAGATACCGCTTGCTCCAGTTTTGTTTTAAATTCCTGTCGTCACATTTCAGTATTTGAATTTGCAAAAAATGTAAATTTTTCTTCATTAGAAGTAAAGTGTCCTGAATGCTACTCATCTGTAAATCTGAGTCTTATTGCTGAGTGTGTCATACATGAGAACCGCCATCCTTGGACCGGTGAAGCACCTCCTTCCACCTCTATAAATCCCTATCCAATTCCAAAATGTTCAGACATCCCATTTCCCCCTGAGTCTGACCATGTTCCCGTGATGCACGAATTGCCTTCTTTGGAAAATGAAGATCCAAGGCTGATAGAAATGTTCATCAAAATGAGGCCAGGAAACATGCCCAGATATGGCCTAGGATACTTGGAACAGATGAAAGATCTCATTCCACAATCATGATTTTTCTCACTACCAGTTGACTGTAAGAAGCCCTTTGTGCCTGAAATGCAAAAATTCTTCACCTTGATGGATGGTTGTAGAAATACCAAAATAGATTCCCATTGGATTAAAGAGATGTTGAATTGGGACATTTATACACACCCTGAGGCAGAATAGTTTGGTCTCAGTGACACAGTTGAGGAGAAAATCAGGTTATCCCAAGAATGGAAGAATTATATGGAAAAGGCTAATTCTTGGATTTTCTTTTATGCCTGGAAAAGAAAAGTGTAGTTAGAAAATGTGTTGATGACTGGCACAGCATCCTCCTCCTCAGCCAAACATTCCTGGTCTACTTTAGATGGTAATAGAGTTGAAACACCATCTACATTCCCTCCATACAAAGGTATCATCCTAGGAGAAAATTAAAATACTGCGAAGGCCATTCCTTTAGTTCTCAAGGATGACAATGCATTGGGTATAGATGGAAGAATACAAAAAGCCAACAAACAAGTCAACTGGACAAATACTGCAATTAAGGGTCTGGAAATGAATTCCGCAAAATTTGTTGAAATAAAAGAATAGTTTGATACTGTTCAAGTCTCTCTGAATGATGTAAATAAGTGTCTTAATGATGTACAATATTCATCTTCTATTGTTAGATCTTATGTTAAAGAATCATTGGATAAGATTGAAGAAGTAGAAGAGAAAATGGTAGATCATATTGATACTACTAAGGGATTATTGACAGATCTAACAGAAAAAGTTGACAAGATAAACTTGTCAAAAACAGACAAACCAGTCCCTACCTCTTTCTTATATAAAAGAATTGTATAGATACAAAATCCTGTCAAGCTTGTTGACAGATTCCCCCATTTATTTCCAAAAGAAGTAGCTCAGTCCTCCTTAGATAAATCTGAATCTACAGAATGATTTTCCATTACTTCTTTGTTCAAGGAAGAAAAAGAAGAAAAAGAATTAGAATCTTAGATTCTGTACAGTCCATCCCTCTCCTTGATCCAAAACAATTACAAGTTGAAGCCAAGAGGGTTAAAACCAAATACCTTCATTTGGGATGTATCAGAATCGGCATAAATCCTCTGACCCACCAAGGCCTAAATACTTTTGTGTTAGCTAGTGTCAGAGACTTGAACCACAACAAATACACTGATTCATTAATAAGAGGAATAGTTGCACCTTTGTCTAATGGACCATTCTATTTTGACTGTTACCCAAAATTTTCTATTTATGTCTTCGATAAAACCATTGACCAAATCTTACAGCTACAAATCTAGACAACTGGATTTGACATGCACATAAAAAGACCTAACATTGCTATACAGAGAAGAGGTTGTTTTCGGCATACAAACACTCTGTATCCTATCGTCCTCCACATACCCAGTAAAGACTCAAAGTCTAGTGTTGTTGTTTTAACTGATTCCAAAAATTAGAAGATTGAACACCAAACCATTCGATGGGAAGAGCTCACCTTCCCTGAACACTAGGTTGTATCAAACCCCAAGCCTCCTGCTTTAAAAAAGATAACCTCTGTAGATATCCAGGAGAACCAGTCCTCTGCTGTCTTATCTTTTCCCAAAAGATCAACTATAGACTGCAGACGAATAGAACAAACATGTAGAAGTTCATCAGCATATCGAGATCCAGGCATTTTAGATACCACTTGCTCCAGTTCCGTTCTCAATTCCTGTCGTCACATTTCATTATTTGAATTTGCACAAATTGTAAATTTTTCTTCATTTGAAGTAAAGTGTCCTAAATGCCACTCATCTATAAATCTAAGTCTTCTTGCTGAGTCTGTAATACATGAGAACCACCATCCTCGGACCAGTGAAGCACCTCCTTCCACCTCTGTAAATCCTTGTCCAAATTCAAAATGTTCAGACATCCCATTTCCCCATGAGTCTGACCATGTTCTCATGATGCACAAATTTCCTTCTTTGGAAAATGAAGATCCAAGGCTGACAGAAATGTTCAGCAAAATGAGGCTAGTCAACATGCCCAAATATGGCCTAGGATACTTCGAACAGATGAATGATCTCATTCCACAGTCAAGATTTTGCTCACTACCAGTTGACTGCAAGAAGCCCTCTGTGCCTGAAATGTACAAATTCTTCACCTTGATGGATGGTTGCAGAAAGACCAAAATAGATTCCCATTGGATTAAAGAGATGTTGAATTGGGACACCTATACACACCCTGAGGCAAAACAGTTTGGTCTCAGTGACAGTTGAGGAAAAAATCAGGTTATCCCAAGAATGGAAGAATTAAATGGAAAAAACTAATTCTTGGATTTCCTTTTATGTCTGGAAAAGAAAAATGTAGTCAGAAAATGTGTTGATGACTGACACAGCATCCTCCCCCTCAGCCAAACATTTCTGGTATACTTTAGATGGTAATAGAGTTGAAACACCATCTACATTCCCTCCATACAAAGGTATCGTCCTAGGAGAAAATCAAAATACTGCGAAGGCCATTCCTTTAGTTCTTAAGGATGACAATGCATTGGGTATAGATGGAAGAATACAGAAAGCTAGCAAACAAATCAACTGGACAAATACTGCAATTAAGGGTCCAAAAATGATTTCTGCAAAATCTATTGAAACAAAAGAATAGTTTGATACTGTTCAAGTCTCTCTGAATGATGTAAATAAGTGTCTTAATGATGTACAATATTCGTTGTTAGATCTTATTTTAAGGAATCATTGGATAAGATTGAAGAGGTAGAAGAGAAAATGGTAGATCATATTGATACTACTAAGGGATTATTGATAGATCTAACCAAAAAAGTTGACAAGATAAACTTGTCAAAAACAGATAAACTAGTCCCTACCTCTTTCTTATATAAAAGAAATGTACAGATACAAAATCCTGTCAAGCCTGTTGACAGATTCCCCCATTTATTTCCAAAAGAAGTAGCTCAGTCCTCCTCAGATAAATCTGAAGCTATAGAATGAGTTTCCATTACTTCTTTGTTCAAGGAAGAAAAAGAAGAAAAAGTATCAGAATCTCAGATTCTTCCCATCTATGAACCACTAGAGAGTCGATTCAATAAATATTCAGCTCCGGACTTGGATGGACTGAGACTTGAGAGATTTATAGAATGTGGTAGTTACTAGTGTGTGTATATTGTGCGATTAGTGGTACAATGGAGAGACCTACCTGGTAGTTACTAGTGTGTGTCTATTGTGCGATTAGTGGTACAATGGAGAGACCTACCAAGCAGGGACATTGGTCTCGGGAAAGTATAGTAGGGAGATCCATAGAGCATTTATGTAAAAGGAAGATGAGAAGTGTTGTCTTCAAGTTGGGTTATGTTATGGTAGAATTTTGTTGGTGATAAGTGGTAACAAAACACTTACATCAATAGGTAAAAAGTAAATTCGGGGCATGAGTTGGACTAACTCATGTTATCTCATCCCTTAATGTTCCTAAGGACATTTGGGGACCCGAAAAACTTAGCACCTAAAAGACTTGAAAGCATGGCTGACAAATGACTGAAAAGACTATACAAAATAATTTCAGTCTCATGTGAATAGGTCTCCTACAATGAATGCACAGAAACCTAGTACATAAACCATTTTTCTCTTCGCTTAGCTACCCATGGCTCATTTCCCTTTCCAAATATCAATAATTATTTTCCAAGAAAATATAAAATAAGCATAGTAGTCTACAAAGTCATGCCACAAAGTGAAAGGAAATAACAAATTTCTTCAAACCAAAAAGTATATAAAGAAAACAATAAGAATTATAAAACTAGATCTATGAATCCAAGCATGAAGTAAGAACTAAAATAATTTAAGGGACTAACATAATATTTGACCAAAACAAAACTCAAAACTCAATAAAATGCCCCAAACACAAGAAACATATAAACCATTAAAATTTTCCAAGATATCAGAGTTAGACATCAAGGTAGTTTCATGTACTTGAATGAGCCCATTGTTGCTTTGCGTTAGTCTCGTTAAATTAGTTATTTATCATTTAATAATAGTCAAACACTATTTATGTGAAAAGAAATCGGTTCCAACCTCATCAAATCCAACTTTATTTCCTGTCACAAATAAGAAACAAATAATGTAATGATTAAATATGAAACATCAATCTTAAAATAACATGCATCAAAGTAATGTCATTGTAATGTTACAACGAAAAATACAAATATAGAACCTATCTTTACCTGAATTTGACATATAGTAATCTTGCATGATCAATGGAACATGTATACCAAAATAAGAGTCCTAAGGTATTTCAATTTCCCAGTTCTTATATTGGTCCTCGTTTTATAAATTGTGGTCACGATCTTCTCTAAATGAACTATGATTATGAGCCTCCAAAACATTATGTTCTATATCAAGTTCATTAGAGAAATTTGTTATATTGTTTTCTCCCCTTCTATCACAATCTAATCTCTAAAGGGTTAGTGCTCTTTCACATGGAAAATTGTCAATGTCATAATTTGTTACATATAATCTTAAACATGTATCCACATGTTTATCAAGCTTAATCCTCAACTTCAACTTCAAAAATGATAATGCACTAAACATTCTCTCATCCTCCATTGATCCTAAAATCATGGTTTGACACAAATCTGCTAATTTGAAATATTCTGATATGTTTTCTTGTAGGTATTAGCTAGCACTTAAAGTATTCCATAATCTTCTTATAGCACCATTTTCATTAGGATTCTCCAAAAAGGGATATTGTTTCCACATTGTTTCAGCAAAGCATCGACCTTGTTGATACAATTTTGATGAATCTAAAATACCTTCAATTTGCTTTCCATGTATCGAGACTTTCTTGCAAAAATGGTCTACTAAACATTTTAATCTTTTTTGAAAATCGGATTTTAAAGTTCTTGGCCATTGACAATTGTTCAAATATTGAGGGTATACCACACACATGGCCTCTAACAATTCATCTCGAGGAAATCGTTCTCTTATCTCTAATGATAGTGATCTTGCAATTTCTATCAAATTTTGTCTCACTCAAATCACAATATTATCAAATTGGTCTCTTGACATGGGGAAATTGTTGGTGATTCATCCCATCTTACTAATATAATGAAAGGGAACCACATACCCATGCACTGCGATACATAGTATCCCTTTTTCATTAAACGTAAAAACAAATTCAGTATTTTCTATATTGATGATCTTAGTCCAACTTTTAAACTCTGGACCAGTAAAAGAGTCTGGCATCATATACAAATTATCCAATGCAAGACATGCTAACTTTCTCTCATTTGTGTATTCTGCAATATACATTGTGAGATTCTGAGACATTTTCACGAGGACATTCATTTCATGTAGCATAGGAAGAATTCCAGCCAATGTCAATAATGTCTCTATATTAGTTAGTTGAGAAAGAAGATCTTGAGATTTGTCTACATTGTAGCAATTTTCATACATCAACCCTACCAAAGATTTGAACTCGCTAAATAGTCTTTGAGCTGGTCCATTTAATGAGATCCATCTTGTATCAACATCTTTTAGTAGTTTTTTTCCATCCGTAACACCATCTGCAAATTGTTGAAACTCTAAATATCGTTTGGGACGACGAGAAAAGTATGCACAAGTCTCACATACAAGATCTTCAACTTTTGAAACTGATGGAAACTTGCTTACTATTTTAAATCCAAGATTCATTTTATGAGCCATACAATGAATATTAAGCATATATGGTGAAGTTGATAGTAGTAGCCTAACACAAAGGCCATTCCTTTGTCCTTGCATTATCGATGCTCCATCTGCTCCAACACATACCAACTTTTTTGCAATCATTAAATGATCCATACCACTTTCCTTCCAACCATTAAGAACAAGTTCATAAATATTTTCAGTTGTAGAAGTCTCTCTCATCTTTTTAATCCCAAGTATATAGGAATGCTTAATATGGTCATTAACCATATAAATTCTCATGCAAATCCATGAAGTATTATCTATAGTCGTAACCTCATCCAAAGAAAATGCTGAAAACCTAACATTTGCAATCTTCTCTTTCAAATCACCCTTTTCTAATTGAGCTAGATATCTTGCCCATTCCCAACCACTGGTTACAGACCAATGAGAAGATTGAAAGTTTGGCACTCGAAGAAAAGATATAAATTTCATGTGATCTAGATAATCTATCATAGGATGAGCTTTGGATAAGATGTGAAATACAATGCTTAATTGTATCATCTTGGATAACAAACTTCTTTCCATCGTCTTTTCAAATAGAGATATGATGGTTCCTCCACTTGCCTCAAGTTTCCTCTTACTTATTAAATATTTTTTATATTCTTCTGCATATTCAACATGTCGACATTCCTCAGAAGATTTCCATCTAACAATAGATTTATCTTTACCATTTACGATTTTCTATTCATACACCTTTCCTGCATGCTTCTACATTGTATCTAGCTTCATCTGAAATTTCACTACCTTTTGAGTTTTCAAACTACACACATTACATCTAACTTGTTGGAAAACCTCGTTCTCATTTGTAGGAGGTATTTCTTCAATAAATGGAAAACTTGAGACCCAATTTTCTTGGAATTGTCTCCCTACGATCCACTAGCCTCTTTTCCTTTTCCGCGAATGGATTGTGTCACCTTCCAAGGAAAAATATTTAACATTTTCATTACCAATTTCTGTTGAAACTGCATTTATCTCACCTTGATCACTTGAGGAACCTATTATTTCATCCATCGTATGGATGTCAAATGCATTTCCACAAGAGTTAACCTCTCTCTCAATAATAGATTGTTCAAAGGAGCTTGAATCATGAAAAGAATGTGTATTTTTGGATGGAGCCTTTTGAAAGTATGATAATACAGCCATTTGCCTTGATGGTTTCTTCCCACGATTCTCTTTTGACATATCAATGAATATTCTACACGTAAAATTTCAAATCGATCTGTAAACCTACATCAACAGTTTCCAAGAGTTGAGATATGCTTCGTATAGATTCACTTGTTCATAGAAAATAGAATTGTACTTCGCAAAAAAATTGTTGAGTCAACATTGAAAGAATATATATCAGGAATTGAATTTTGAGGTTGTTAGCACCTAAATCTGCCCTAGGCTGAAGGAAGGCAAAATTCAGGGTAACCACAAACCACGCTCAGTCTGGTAGCTAGCCCTACCAAAATAGGGTAGCGCTCTCTCCGAGTCACGCTCAGTGAATAGATAAGAAAAAAACGGTCTGAGATGACTTACAGTGAAATATTTATCTTAGGCTAGTAAGTGAATAGGGATACAAGAAACAATTTTTATGAATGACCAAGCTTCTGGGATGGTATGGGACCAACGGTCAGCAAAGAACAAAGAATTTAATACGAAGGCACAGATTACTTCGTGAGGCAAGGCAGGTGGAAAGTGTAGCAATTTAGTTTGGAATAACGCGGAACAGAGAGATTGCTGAGGAGTGTGAAAAGGGCATAGGAGCATGAATCCTTTTCAACAGAAGAAGAACACTGAACATGAAATTTTCCCACAGGCAGAGCGATAAAATTGAATTCTACCTAATCTCACTCAGAAAATTTCACTGGAAATGAACATGAATTGAATTATGAAACATAACGAAATACATATGAAAACATAAGAGACACATTTGCTACACTCACAACCACAAGAATCTCATGAAACAGAGCCACTGCCTTTCATTAATTCTCTGTCAAAAATATACAGTGAAGAAACAGAGTTTCTTTCCCACAGTCTCCCAAAAGTTACAAGCCAACCATCCCTTTGTAAATAGCTTACATACAATATATAGAAAGTGCGAGGAAGAGATAGAACACCAAAGGGTTGGGGAGTTACTCGAATCATTACAAAATGGAGATGAAGAGCCAACCATCAACTACAGGTGCAGTGCTACAAACATGACATTTGGCTTGGGTGACCGTTTGCCTTCCTTCGCCACTTGGATAGAAGCCAATCTGGAGAGAAAATACTTTAAATGCCACCTTTGGTGCCAAAAAACCGAAGTGTAGATGAGCAGGCCCACTTGGAGAAGTCGCGAACTGAAATTTCGTGCAACGGAAGCAAATTTGGCAATTTTTCCTCTGTGTGCCGCGCCATTTTCTTTGTGCGCCGCGCTACTTTGGGGCCTTTTTTGGGGCACTTGAAGGTGTCCAAAATGTGCCCAAGTGGGCTTGTTGGAAAGCCTATCTTGTCTACTTTCTAACCCAACTGGAATTTTTGAATTTGGTGCTCATTTGCCCCTCCAAATCTTCATTCTCCCAAGGCTGCTACCTGTGTGTCAAAAAGGGAGCAGAGAGGCCATTTTTTGGGTGTTTTTGACCTCTAGGAGACTCAGGTCTTGCTCAAATTTCTTGTCCAAACACAAGTAGTCGTGATTTTCCATGCTGAATCCAAAAATGCAAACCATTCCTCATTTGGAGCTCTATATTTTTAGCGTCGCGCCACTGGGAGAAAAAACCTATGTTTTGCCCAAAAATTTGTCATGTGACCAAAATTTCCCCAAATTTCTTGAAATTTGGGTTGGAGGTCCTCTATGAAGTTCTATGCTATGCTAAGGAAGCTTCAGCCAAGATTCAAAGCTGATCTTGCTCTTTTGTCTCTTTTGCCTCTTTTGTTGCTTTGTTCAATTTTGCCTTCAAGCTCCTTATCCAGGCCCTTGCACTCATGTTTCATGCCCTGTAATGATAAACCATCCTCCTCAGTATGGTTTTGTCTCTGTCGGCCTTCTCCAGCAGTCTCTCCAGGTGGATGTTGACTCTCTCAAGATTGGCCTCCCGGTCCTCATTAATCTCTTGCTCCAATGGCGTGAGCTCAACTCCTCTCCTTTGTGCAGCTTGGCGATGCTCATGAATGTTTTGTAGCTCCATGATCATTCACTGATCCTCAAGCTGCTTGTTTCTCTGCTCTAGGTACTTCATGTTCCACTTGGCCCTCTTCAAATCAAGGGATAAGTCCTCAATCTCTGATTGCTGCTCCTGGATGATCTCTCTAAGCTCTTCATTTGTTGGCTCTATGTCTGCCTCATCATCATGAAGGAGAATGAATTCAGTCTCTCGTTCACCTGATGTTCCTTCCTCCTGCACTGGCCCCTTACCTCTGCTCTACTCATGTGATGCTGATGTAGGAAGCGAGGCCCCTTCCACCCCGGGTGGAGATAACACTTGCTTTGCTGCTGCAAACAAAGGTCTATTTCCTTTCTGATAGGTGATGTATACTAGCATAGTAG
>APFE031281818.1:0-15674 GCA_000404065.3 Pinus taeda | reverse complement strand
TTACCTCAAAAGAAATTAATTTTTGTTTTTAAATTTAACTTTTAATTTCTTACTTTGCATATTTTAAAATTTAAAAGTTAATTATTTTGATTTTATTTAATGTTACTTTTCTTTTTGTTCCATGCATTTTAAAATTAAGGGTTAATTATTTTTCTTTGTTTTTTTTATTTAACATTATTTTTCTTTTTGTCTATAGAGCTTTAACGAATCTAATTAATATTCCTATTCTATATTTAGCTAACTTTTTGCTTTTGGGTAACTTTTTGCCTTTTGGGGCTGTTGTAATTAGTATTTCTTGAATTCAACCATAGCATTTAGTTAAGAGAGTTCGAGCAGTTTCCAGGCAGATCCTAGGAATCCAAATTCGAGCCATTTATGAGATAGCCATTTCATCATTGTTCAAGGTGGATTTCAAAATGGCAATCTATCACAATTGTTTGAAGATGTGCCCAATTGTTTCAAGACGTGTTAGATGAATCTGTTTGACAATAAGTCAGATTGAATAAGTCGGATGGAATATATGAAGGTCGTGTGTTCGATCCACAATGGAGTTGTAGGTGGTGGATGACTAGGTTGTGTGGGATGTGTAGGTTGTGGAGGAGGAGGTGGTGGTGGAGGAGGTGGAGGTGGAGGTGGTGGAGGACGATTTAGTGGGGGATGTGTAGGTCGTGGAGGAGGAGAAGGAGGAGAATGTGGTGGAGGTGGAGTTGGTGGAGGAGGAGAAGGTTGTGGAGATGGAGGTGGTTGAGGAGGTGGAGGTGAAGGAGAGGAGGAGGTGGATTAGGATGAGGAGGAGGAAAAAGTGGAGGTATGAAACCCAATTTAATATTCATGTCTTAAATTCAAATATTAATTTTACACAAAATGCGCAATGAGAGATTGACTAAAAGGCAAAATATATAATGAAATTTAATTTCCTATATCATAAAAAAATCAATTAACACAAACTCATATAAAGCCACAATTTTCGAGTTAAAAAATATAGCCCACGAAGAAAATTTTCATTATTTAGTATAGCATCTTACAAAATAAGTGTCATCAAAGGATTTCCACTTCAAAAATGATAATACACTAAATAGTTTCTCATCCTCCCACTAATTGCATGTATTGCTCCTTTAGCCTTTACCTCAAAAAAAAAAATTCATTAAAAGAATGTTTTTCCCATGATAATAGATCCCCTACAATGAACACATAGGAAGCTAGAGCATAGGTAACTTTTCCATACTAATATCCAAGTAGAACATACTTCCCTTTCCTAATAAATATTTTGAAATAAAATACAAGATGAAGAACTGATTATCTAAAAAGTGAAGATGCTTAGGTCATGCCAAAAAGTGAACTATAAATTAATTTTTTTCCTTAAACCATGAGATATGTAAAAAAATAATATTAATTATCAAAATATGTGGAATACCCAAAGAATAAACAAAGCCATATATGATTCCTAATATCCTATGTTTCTCAAGTAAACATAAAAAATGAAGAACATCGGGCTTCTTAATCAAGCAACTTCTTAATCAAGAAACGACATTAACTTTAACCCACCACTTTTTAAGTCAATGATAATTAGATGAAACCAGTCATTCCCAAAAAAATTGTTCATTGAACAATAAAATGAGAACTATAAGTGTTTAAGGGACTAATAAAAGTTTAAAACTAAATAAACACAAAATTTTAATCTTTAAATATGCTTCAAATTATTGGCAAAGGTATCACATCTAAACGTTAAAAAATTTCATGTACTTGCATGATATTATTTGTGCATGGAGGAAATATTCCTAAATGTATTACTTATCATTAAATAGTAGGATATTATGTATGTGAAGAGATATGTTCTGGATTCATGAGACTGTAGCTTTCATTTCCAACTATGGAGAAGAGAGTGAGAATTTAATATTTGAACTTAAGTCATGAATCTTAAATTAACTTGCATATTTCCACCTCCACCTCCATCTCAACCTCCATCTCCTCCTCCTCCACCAAATCAACCTACTCCTCCTCTCCTCCACCTCCACCTCCACCACCTTCTCCTCCTCCTCCTGCTCCAGCACCTCCATATCCCACACCGCCTTATACACTACCAAATCCTCCTTGACCACCTCCTCCTCCTACTTCTTTCTCCTCATCCACCTATAGCTCTTCATCCAACACCTCCTCTTCCCCCACCTCCACCCTCACCTCTGCCTCCACTTGATCCACTGACTCCAGCTCCTCCACCACCAACTTGACAAACACCTCATCCTCTTCCTCCACCTCCTCTACCTACACCTAAACCTCCACCTCCACATCCTCTGCCTCATCCTCCACATCCACCTCCACATCCACCACCACCTTCACCACTTCCACCTTCACCTCCTCCACCACCACCTCCTCTTCCTCCTCCACTTCCTCCTCCTACTCCACCTCCACCTCCACCTCCACCTACTCCTCCTTGCCCTCCACCTCCTCCTCCTCCTCCTCCACCACCTTCACATCAAAATCCTCCACCTCCACCTATATCTCCACCACCTCGTACTACACCTCCATCTCCACCACCTCAACCTCCACTCCCACATCCACCTCCACAACCTCCTCCTCCACCTCTACTTCCTCCTCCCGCATTTCCACATCCAACTCCTCCTCCAACACCTCCACCTCTAGCTCAACCTCCTCCACCACCTTTGTCTCCTCCACCACCACCACCTCCTCCTCATCCTCCGCCTTGTCCACCTCCACCTCCTCTACTTCCACCTCCACCTCAACCTTAAACTCCTCGACCTCTTCTTCAACCTACACCTCCACCTCCACCCCCTCCGCATCATCCTCCCCTTTCTCCTCCACCACCTCCACCTACACCTCCACCTCCACCTCTACACCATCCACCCCCTCCTCCTCTAGCACCAGCTTCACCTCCTCCTCCTCCACCACCTCCACCTTCACCTTCACCTCTTCCTTCACCTCATCCTAACCTCCTTCCTATCCTCCACCTCATCCTCATAGTCCTTCACCTACCCCTCCTCCACTTCCACCCTCTCTTCCTCGACCTCGTCCACCTTCACTTCCACCTCAACCTCCACCTCAAAGACCACCACCACATACTCCTCCTCCTACTCCTCCTCCTCAACTACCTCCTCATCCACCTCCACCTCATCCATAACCTCCACCAACATCTCCTCCACCACCTCCACATCCACCGCCTCCTCCTCCTCCACATCATCTTCCTCAAACTCCACCTCCACCACCACCTCCATGAGCTCCCCCACAACCTTCTCCACCTCCACCCCATCCTTCTCCTCCTCCACATCCACAACCTCCTCCTCCGCCTCTACTTCCCGCTCCCCCATTTCCACCTCCACCTCCTCCTCCAACACTGCCACCTACAGCTCAATCTCCTCCACCACCTCTGTCTCCTCCTCCGCCTCGTCCACCTCCACCTCCTCTACTTCTACCTCAACCTCCACCTTCAACTGCTCGACCTCTTCTTCTACCTACACCTCCACCTCCACCGCCTCCTCGTCCCCCTCCCCCTTCTCCTCCACCACCTCCACCTACACCTCCACCTCCACCACCTCCACCTCTATACCATCCACCCCCTCCTCCTCCAGCACCAGCTTCCCCTACTCCTCCTCCACCACCTCCACCTTCACCTCTTCCTTCACCACATCCTCCACCTCCTTCCTATCCTCCAACTCATCCTCCTAGTCTTCACCTACCCCTCTTTGTCCATTTCCACCTTCTCTTCCTTGACCTCGTCCACCTTCACTTCCACCTCCATCTCCACCTCAAAGGCCACCACCACATACTGCTCCTCCTCCTCCTCCTCAACCATCTCCTCCTCCAACTCCACTTCCTCCATAACCTCCTCCTCCATCTCCACCAACATCTTTTCCACCACCTCCACATCCACCGCCTCCTCCTCCTCATCCTCCACCTCATCCTCCTCCTCCACATCATCTTCCTCAAAGTCTACCTCCACCACCACCTCCATGAGCTCCCCCACAACCTCCTCCATCTCCACCCCATCCTCCTCCTCCTCCACTCGCACCCCCTACTCTAGGAGCTCCCCCACCACCTCCTCCACCTACACCCCATCCTCCTCCTCCTCCACCTCTGCCACCTCCTCCTCCACCTCCTCCACCTCCTCCTCCTACTCTACCTTAGCCACCACCACCACTTCCTCCACCTTCACCTCGTGCTCTGCCACCTCCTCCTACTCCACCACCACCACTTCCACCTCCTCCGCCTATGCTGCACCTCTGCCTCCTCGCCACAAAACCTGAAAAAAAACAAAATTGCATATCATTTCATTCTCTTTATTTATAATATTTCATATCATTTAATTATGTTTATATAAAATAATTATTGATTCATTCTTTAGAGTGATAATTCAGATATCAATATATACATGGTAATATAACAAATAACATGTATACAAATTTGCAATATAAATTAATAATTATGAGAGCAACAAATTAATTAAAAGAAAATTTAAAATTTATATAAAAGTTATTAAAAGTTGTTGACAAAAATCAGATAAACAAAAAGCAGAATTACTATACACATAAACTTTTGTAACATACAAACACAAGACAACAAAACTTCATAAAATCTCCACTGGTCATAAGCGTTATTATTGTCGTGTTCCATCGTACTTCATGGAGATTATTGTTATGTTATGGGTTCTATTTTCCTCACGGAAGCCCCTGTGGCTTGAGCTAACAGTTTTAAGTTTACAATATATGCAGCGTTTCTCTGTGGATAGTACATATATAATATAATTTTTTGTTTTTTCAAGAACTTGTGCTATTGCATTTATATACTTAATAATTTGATTTTCCCTAAACTAATCATTTACTTTCTTGATAATCACTTCATTACCTCGAAATAAGAAATTAACCACATCATGAAATTTTAAAACACAAAAAAAATCGAATACTTGCTAGGGCCGGAGACTACGAAAACCTGTATGGATTCACGAACCGGTTTGATAGCTTCCATGGGATCTTCCTATACCGTAGACTTCATACAAATCTTCAATAATTGCTTCGGAGAAATGGAGTAATGCAGGAATGCAAACTCTTTATTAGAAAATCGATGCACACGATAACGTCCTCCGCAGATATGTTGTCTCTCTCATATTTATTCCTCTTGCAAGTGGTTGTCATGGATCACCATCTGTCGGTCGGACATAGTATTGGGCGAGTATAACCACTCACTGCCTTTGTAGAAACCACAAATTCAATGTCCGGAAGTGAACAGGCTCCCAAGATAAACAACAACATTGTGGATCGAACGCACGACCTCATATATTCAGTGTGACCTTCTGCAACAAAGATACATAGAAGCCGTGGATCGAACACACATATTCAGTCTGACCTTCTCCAACAATGATACATAGAAGCCGTGGATCGAACACACGACCTTGATATATTAAGTCTTACGCTCTCCTAACAAAAACACAGAGGCAACAACATTGTGGATCGAATACACGACCTTTTGGATACAGATGCAACAACATTGTGGATCGAACACCTGACCTTCATATGTTCTGTCTGAATTGTTTTCTGTTCTGGCACAGATTAAAACAATTGGGGGAGATTGCTATTTTGAAATCCTGTCTGAACAATGAAGAAACGACTATGAATTCCGGATTAACTAAACGTTATGGTCGAAGAGATTGCATTGTGTAATCCGCTTTGAACAATGAGGAAACGACTACCAGCTCTTAGCTAAATGTTAAGGTTGAATTAAATAAATATTAATTAAAACAACTCAAAAAAGCAAAACAGAAAAAAGCAAACCGTTACCAACTAGAAAGCAGAATATTAAATCCAATCTTGAAAATCACAAAAAAAAACCAAGGCCACCCGCTCTTAACTAAATGTTAAGGTTGAATTAAATAAATATTAATTACAACAACTCAAAAAAAGCAAAACTGAAAAAAGCAAACCGTTACCTAAAACTAGAAAGCGGAATATTAAATCCAACCTTGAAAATCACAAAAACAAAACCAAAAATGTTGCGATGACGAAATCCGCTTGCAAGAAACGGCTCAAATTCCTTCATTAACTCTTATCTAAATGGTAGAGTTGTATTAAACCAATATTAGTTACAACAGCCTAGAAAAGCATAAACTTATCTAAATTTAGAACGCTTAATATTAATAACATTCTTGAAAGTTACACGAACCAAAACCATAAGTAACTTTGAATTAAAAAAAACAAACAAACAAAAAATAATTAACTTTTAACTTTGAATTAAAAAAAAAAACCAAAAAAAATTAACTTTTAAATTAAAAAAAAGTAAAGTAAAAGATTAAACGTTAAATTAAAAAAAATAACTTAATTTCTTGTGAGGTAAAATATTGGAAATTTCAAAGTTAGCAAGACCGAATTGTTGATGGCAAAATTAAAGTTAAAATTTAAAATAACATTGATTTGCTGTTAAAGTAAAAAATTGAAATTCAAAGTAAAACATAAAATATAGAACCCATTTCTATCTAAATTGTAGTTTGAAATTGATATATAGTAACCTTGTTATAATAAATAATTTAGAACATACCTTGAATGTGGAAGAACAATAAATTCAATCAACTCTACTTGACATATAACCCTATAAGCTTGTTGGGCATACAACCCTTTCTTCTCAATAACATTATGTACTTTTTGAATATGGATTGTAGACTTCAATAAGAGTATTTAAATTTCTCTTTTTGACATCTTTATATTTTGGTGTATGTTGTGAATGGAGATACTTTGTTCTCTATCTTTAAGTTGAACATGACAACCAAAGTTATCAGTTTAAAGGGTTTAGTTGATACCACTTAGTTAAACTTCGAATAGAATATGTAATGGAACAACAATTTACATGAGAATTAGTATGCTTTCGTGTGCGATTTTGAAGGATAAAACAAAGGTGACTACTCGAGTATAACTAAAAAAAATTCTCTTTTTGACATCTTTATATTTTGGTGTATGTTGTGAATGCAGATACTTTGTTCTTTATATTTAAGTTGAACATGACAACCAAAGTTATCAGTTTAAAGGGTTTAGTTGATACCAATTAGTTAAACTTCGAATAGAATATGTAATGGAACAACAATTTACATGAGAATTAGTATGCTTTTGTGTGCGATTTTGAAGGATAAAACAAAGGTGACTACTCGAGTATAACTAAAATGGCATCAGAAGCTTACAAAATCCAAAAAAAATTTGAAGGGAACATAAATTATCTTTCTACTTCAAATTATATTCTTGTTTAAAAAATTACAATGTTTAAGATGGACCAACTAATCTGCAAAATTTGTTGTTCTCAAGCATTACTATGGGGTGTAAATAACTTATTTTTCTGTATAAGCTAGAAATGGTTACTTATCTTCAATTTATTCCTAGGCATGTCTATATTGAAACAGTCCTTCCAATTATCATTATCTTGCACAACCAAATCCTAATTCAAATTATCAGAGAAAGTCTATTATTACATGGTCTATTAACAAAATATAAAATGTTGTGTATGATATTTTTATGCATGATATTCTCTATACATATAGACTTAGATGTCTGTAATCATACCCTTATTTTCCAGAATCTAGTCTCTTAGACCTAATCGTATTCCAACAACCCCACCAAATCAAATTAAACAAACTGTGCACATCATATCTAGCATAAAACCCTAATCTATCCAGCCCTCTTGGGTGTGATCCTTTGGAGAGAGTCCTCTGTGGCTTGGTAGGTCTATCTACCAAGTCAAAAGATTGGTGTATGGTTACCTCAACTAGACTCTTCCTCAGCCTTAGAGATTGAGACGAGTGATAACGCCCCCCAAGGAACCTAGTAGAGACATTGGGCCTACGTATTTTAAGAATATTTATTTATACATTTTTATTCCTAATCCTTGGTTTTTCCTTGTTCTTCTCTTGTAGAAATTTTAGGCCTCAAAATGGCTCTTCCACTAGAAGATCTTGGCAAGGATAGGGGGTTGTGTTTGGGTTTTTCCATTCTTGTTGAACCATTCGAGTCTTACATAGGCCTCTCAGTTTTTGTTGTTGTTTTCCATGCCTAAACAAAGTGCTAATGTCTAGCGAGGAGCATAATACTACAAAGGGATAGGTTATTCTCGAGCTCAAATTCGACTTGAGAGTGCAACCAATCATTAGAGGGATAGAAACACTTAACCAATTCAAGGAGAGATCACTTAGGTGGAAATGGAACTTTTCGATGAGAGATATAATCCTAAAAACACTGAGGTGTTTGATGATATGGAAGGTTCGATTGTTGATATTGGTCATACAAGTGGTGCGCTTGAAAAAACTTAATGGAAAATGGGGCCTCCTTCTGGTCGTGGGTGCACTCTTAGGAGTAAAAATCCAATCCCAGTAAAAGTTATTGATCCCCGGAAATATGCATGCATGCCTATCTGCCTATGTATCTTTAGTTTCCATTTATGTTTTATTGTCTTAGCTCTGTTTCCTATGGTCATATAAAATAATCTCATGTACTGTATTTGAGAGCCATAAAATATATATTTTCTTTTCATATTTTGAAACATTTAAGGTTACTTGTTTGGCCGGGTTTCCAAACAAAAAATTATTACATCTCCCAAAAATGAAGAAAAAAAATTCAGGAGGTAAAGGAGAGAATGCTCGAGGTATTGGAATGTAAAGAAAATAAACAAGCCTCCTGTATTATATATGACAGTCATTAATCATGTGAAATCTTAGAAAATGGAAAGAAGACTATTGAATACTTAAATGTTGGTTGTTCTCTTCAAATTAATCTCAATACCATGATATAAGGGCGAGTGAAATAAAGAGTTCATTTAAAATCAAAGGAGAAGGGAGAAATGGGTACCATAAATCCCTGTCCTTGAAAATTGGGGTAAATGGAAATTAGTAGCTTCTCCATTGAAATAAAGCTATGCTAATCTCCATACCTATTTTTCTTATAAAATAATCGTGGGGCTACTATTAATAATGCAATATGAGTAGAAAACCATTTTCCATTCAAAATTTGAAACCCTTTAATTTACACCAAGGGCTAAATTTCACCGGTCAAATTTTCCACTAGGATTATTTTTTGTTGAAATATGCATAAAAAAATATTATTATAAATAATCACAATATAGCTTGTAATAAAGTTATAATTTTGTTAATTTTTTTTTTAATCTAGGAAATGTCATAGGTACTAAGTGTTACACATTTTGATGATTATCATGGATTGAATTTATTTGCATTTACATACATTTAATTTATATGGCTTCCATAGTTTGTTAATTTAATGTTAATATTTTATTTTAACTTAAATTAAAAATAAATTCCAAATTAGATATGCCTAAGATTGTGCTAATCGGAAGAATATAACTTTCACAGTTATAATTTAGTTAATTTCTATGTTTTAATTAATCTATGAAATGTGATAGGAATATTGGGGTAACCATTTTGATGGTTATCATGGATGGAATATGTTGGAATATTCATGGTAATATTGACATATCAACCAGAAGATTTTTGAACCAATGGAATATGTTTGAATAATCATGGTAATATTGACATGTCAATGATAAGATTTCTGAACCCGCAGAATATGTTGGAATATTCATGGTAATATTGACATATGAATGATAATATTTATTTTCAAGTTAGATATACTCTATTAACTAAATTATCTCACATTAATTAATTTAAGAAGATGGCATATCAACACATCATATTGGGCATGTGGTATTTCTAATCCATGGTAATGTAAGAAGAACTATTTCCAATTAAAGGATTCCCATAATAATAGTGGGGGTGAATCAATAAAAATATTTTTATATATTATATAACTCCAATAATAATAATAATAATAATAATAATAATAATAATATATTTTAGTTAGTTTTTACGAATTTTTTAATGCAATATGTATAATGGGGTTAGTGCTTTGATTCTTATCATAAAGTAATGGTTGTAGCAGTTTTCAATCCATTGAATTATATGGTCAAAATAGTTATAATAAAACCAATAAATCTTTCTTTAGTCAATATATTTTATATACATTATATTCTAAGTCAAGTGTTTAGGATTCAGAGTTTATGGTTTAGGAATTATTACACTTTAGTAAATGCTTTAATAAACATTTAAATACAATTTACAAAACACTTTTTAAAATGTTATAAAATACTTAGGGTTTAGGGTTGACACTTTAGTGTTTAGGGTTAGGGGTTTATGCTTTAGAGTTTAGGGTTTAGGATTTATAGCACTTTAGTAAATGTTTTTAGTAAACACTTAAATAAAAGTTACAAATTGTTTTTAAAATTGTTATAAAATGCTTAGGGTTTAGGGTTTAGAATTTAGCATTTAGGATTAGGGTTTTGGGTTTAGGGTTTAGGGTTAAGTGTTTAGGGTTAATAAAACTTTATAAAATGCTTAGGGTTTAAGTTTTAGGATTTTTGGTTTAGGGTTTAGGGTTTACGGTTTACGGTTTAGGGTTTGGGGTTTATGGTTCATGGTTTCACATTTATAACACCTTAGTAATTGTTTTAATAAACACCTAAATAAAAGTTACAAAACACTTTTTAAAATGTTATAAAATGCTTAGGGTTTAGTGTTTATGATTTTGGGTTTAGTGTTTATAGTTTAGTGTTTGGGGTTTATGGTTAGGGGTTTAGGGTTTAGGGTTTAGGGTCTAGGGATGAGCCACCACACCTTAAACGGGTATCTGCTGCTACATAGTACACATAATGCATTCATCCCATGGAGCCTCAAGGAGTTATGAACAAAAATAAATAAAAGTGAAATTTTATGAAAAGGGTGGAAAAACAAAGGTTGGGGTATCTCATGTACCACGATTTTGTCCCTCCTACACTCACATACCGAGGTGTGGTCCTCCCTTATTATAGATAGTGATAAAATTCTTAAGTTTTATGGTTTAGGGATTATGGATGGGGTTTAGGGTTTAAGATTTAGGGTTTATAACATTTTAGTAAATTCTTTTAATAAGTACTTAAATAAAAGTTACAAATAGTTTTTAAAATGTATAAAATTCTTATGCTTTAGTGTTTAGGGTTTATAACATTTTAGTAAATGTTTTTAATATACACTTAAATAAAAGTTACAAAAAACTCTTTAAAATGTTATAAATTAATTAGGGTTTAGGTATCAGGGATTAGGGTTTAAAGTTTATAACACTTTAGTAAATTATTTTAATAAACACGTAAAAAAGTTAGGAAACACTTTTTAAAATGTTATGAAATGCTTAGGGTTTAGATTTTAGGGTACAAGGTATAGCGTTTAGGGTTTATTACATTTTAGTAAATTATTTTAATAAACACTTAAATGAAAGTTACAAAACACTTTTTGAAATGTTATGAAAGGCTTAAGGTTTAGCGTTTTAGGTTTAGGTTTTTCGGTTTAGGGTTTATAGTTTAGGGTTTAGTCTTTATGGTTTAGGGTTTATAACACCTTAGTAAATTAATTTGATAAAAACTTAAGTAAAAGTTACAAAACTCTTTTTAGAATTCTATAAGATCCTTAGAGTTTAGGGTTTATAAGACTTTAGTAAATTCTTATAATAAACACTTAAATAAAAGTTAAAAAACACTTTTTAAAATGTTATAAAATTCTTAAGGTTTAGGGTTTAATGTTCACGGTTTGGGGTTTACGATTTAAGGTTTAGGGTTTAGGGTTTAGGGTTTAAGGTTTAGTGTTTAAGGATTAGGGTTTATGATTTAGGGTTTAGGGTTTAGGGTTTAAAGGTTAGGTTTTAGGGTTTATAAGACTTTATTAAATTATCTTAATAATCACTTAAATAAAAGTTTCAAATACTTTTTAAAATGTTATAAAATGATTATGGTTTAGGGTTTAGGGTTTGTGATTTAGGGTTTAGGGTTTTGGATTTAGGGTGTAACATTTGGGGTTTTTGTTTAGGTTTAGTGTTTTTTGTTTATGGTCTACATCATTTTATTAAACGATTTTAATAAACACTTGAATAAATCTTAGAAAACAATTTTTAAAATGTTATAAAATGGTTAGGGTCTAAGGTTTACGTTTAGGGTTTGGGATTTAGGGTTTACATTTTGGGGTTTAGGGTTTATGTTTTTTTGTTTAGGGTTTAGGTTTTTGTTTTTTATGGTTTAGGGTCTATAACACTTTCGTAAATTCTTTTAATAAGCACTTAATAAAAGTTACCAAATTTTTCCTAAACTACTTGATTTTTCTTGAATACCAAATTTGGACCAACATCTCTTTCTTGTGTCGTGTGGTGTCTTGTCCACTCTTGTTCTTCCATTTGTAGGTTCTTCTCCTACATTTCATGCTAGTCACACCAATATAAGGTCCCTATTGTCACCTCTCATTAGTTTCTTGCAAGTCTTTTGTCATTCTATCGCTTGCATATGCTATATAACCTCTACACACTTGTACATTACACAATGTTGGTTTCCACATCTATCCATGGCAATATATTGATTCAAGTTCACTTTCACATTCAATCATATTCAAACCGGTCTTTGATGTCTAGGTTCACCCAAACTTGAACCAATGTGAAGGTATCCAATCTTGAAAGAGAAAGGAAGGGGACAACAAAGGAAAAAAATATGACACCAAATCTAGATTCCTTATATCCAATACCTAAATAACTCCTCCATCATGATCTTGGTGTATGAAAATTGGAATGAATATTGAAAACATTTAAGGGTGTACTCTAATAGATGTTTAGGCCCATTTCTCAAAATATTTCATTGTAACTTTTTCCCTAAATGGAGTAGGTTTTAAATGTATTTATGCATTCAAAAATGCATTTTAAACAAGAGGAAACCATAATCTCACCCAAAAGTTTATTATTGAATTTTAGTAAAATAGGCCACAATTCTTATTCTTTGGTAGATTTAAGTACCTATCTTTCGTGAGATGGGCGTAAATCCACTTGTCAATTCTATTACGAGCACACTAATTACTCATAATTTGTAGGAAGTGACATCATGATAGGTGCCTCCACCATTTTTTATTTATCGAATTTTCCTTCGTGTGTTATCTTAGGTTGTGAAAACAATCTACCAACACCTTATGTGTCCCTAAAACATTAAGAAAGGGAGGTGAATTGAAATTGTGCTATCAAATCCATGAATATTTGAATTATTATTTTTGAATTCCAATTTGGTAGTAGAGTGTAAGAAGATATATCAAATAATCATGAACACTCTCCAACAACTAGTATACGATGCAATATTTTAATAGTTATACAAATATGACTTGTTTTGGGTATTCAAAGGAAGTTAAGAGAACAATTATTTTTCCTGAACTTTAGTAAGAATGATTTGTCATTCATGGAATTTCATACATCAAATGTTTCAATAAAACAATTTGTCTGTAATAGGGGTATTCTTGGAAGCTAGATTTACTTTTACAATAAAAACAATACCTTCACCAAGTCAAATTTACATTCTTTCTGGAAATTATTTGACCAATAGGAAACTAAAGATCTTCAATTCCATAGATGATGAGCTGATCACAAATTTTCTCAAAAATGAGTGTCTAGAAATTCTTATATGTAGCATCAAGTTGAAGTTCTTGTTGTTCTCAATCCAATGACATTCATTTTAGCTCAATCTCACACCATATGGTCAAGTTATCATGTCCTCATTGTTTGGCCCAAGAATTAAAATTCCAGTAGGTCAGTTGACTAGTTAGTTGACTAGGTTGATCATATAGTAAGTCAACAGAGTGACTATGTAAGGTATGAGCTAATGACAGCTTGCAATGTGTCATCCCCTAGTTTGTTTATTTTTGGGACATTTGATTGGTTTGTGCTAGTTTTATGTGGACCAATAATTAGGTGTCGTGTGGCCCAGTCATGGGCTACCACATGGAACCTTAGGGTCAATTAAAATTTTGGTATGGGTTTGAGTGAGGTCCGAGGGATTTGAACCTCTGACCTCCCACTCCATAATTGAGCACTTCACCAACATGCCACATGGTAGTTCTTAACATAGCATTGACCGAACTATTATAAGATGTTTAAGTTTAAAGCTTTACAAGGGAAGGGTTGGGCTACCATCCTCGACCCCTGGTCATATTTGGTGCCATATGCCTACGACACAATGGTGGAGAGGGGAACGAGACTTTTAGACCGACCCTGGTCATGACGCTAATCACATGACCTAGACATTCATCAGAAGGTGTGTAGGTGGAGGAGCGCCCGGTAATAGCCCGAGGTCTTAGGTATATGCTCCACTAAAAGACCATTTTGAGTGCACTTGCAGACGCGCTAAGGCATGGGGGCTAGAGCCACGTCCTATGGATCATGCACATGATCTCGACATTAACATTTAAGGGCCTAGTGGGAAGGGCAGGCGGTTAGCCTCACCTTGAGACTCGTGGCGCCCACATGACCACGTGTCCATGTTTTAAGGGCTAGTCTGATGGGGGTAGGTGTTAAGACTTAGCCCATGACCCTATGAGGACTATGTGACCACATTTTTCAAAATTAAGGGTTATTTATTTTTTCATTTATTTTTTAATTTGAAATATTTTCTTTTAATTTTCATTAAAAAAATATTTTTTTTCTCTAGTTAATTATATTTATATTTTTATAACCCTAATATTTTTTATTTTCCTTAATATAATTCATATTTTTGGTTTTTTCATTGTTATTTTTCTTTTTTAAATTAAATTATTTTTTTTCTCTATCATTCATTTTACAATAAATTAATATTTATTTTACTTGACTTTGTTGATTAGTGGTTGCATTCACTATATTTACTAGCTTTTTTCAACTCTCTAGCCATTCAGTTTAAATTAATAATATATATTTTATTGACTATTGTCATTTAGTCATTTCATCTCTACTATATTTAATAGCTTTCTTCAAGATATCTATTTATGTTCAATCCATAGAAATCTAAGTGAAAAGTTGAGAGATGCTAGCTCAAAAATCGTATTATTTAAGGCCCTAACATCATGAAAGTACAATAGCACATGGTAATTTTCTAGACCTAATATAATAAGAAAAGAAAAGCATCTACCAGCATAGAGCCATCTTTAAGCACAAATCTAACATGAGCCCAGAGATCAAATTTCATGTGCAAACATGTTTATAATGTAAAATATGATGTGTTTGTTTAGTGTTTAAATTGTATTTTTGAATTGGTGAATAGAGTTTAATTATTTATTCCACACAGTCGTTGCCACTTTTACACTTTATAGTTTTAATTTCCTCGGGTTTGTTTAACTTCTTATCTCATTGAGCCAAGAGGCTCATTATACAACCTAGTATGATGTGTAAGCCTATCCTTCACTCAACAAAGTTGAAATTTCACTCATGTAGACCCCAATAGATTATTAAAAGAATTAGAAAATTATAAAAAATTAAATAACTATAAAAAACATTTAAATAATGTCAGCTAATAAAAAACATTTCACCTCTAGAAATTGGATCTCACTATGCTCATGTTAAATCCATATTTAAGATGGATATATACTTGTAATTTACTCAATTTCACAACTAATATAAGGTTTACCATTTTTCTGAGATTTTTGAACATAAGATTTCTTAGTTACTACATAGTCACTATTTCTTTTAGCAATTGAACTACTCTATCCATCACCAATTAAACTACCCCTAAAACAAAAATCATATATTTTCAACAAAGAAGTTCAACTAAATTTAATTTTAAACACTTTAAAATTACCTTGATTAACAACATTTTATTAATATTAT
>APFE031281817.1:4538-59948 GCA_000404065.3 Pinus taeda | reverse complement strand
AATAATGAATTACATCTATGGAGTCAACGCTCCTAAGTTAAAAACATATGCCAAAAAAAAATAATTAAAAAAACATTATAGTTTCCGCCCATACTCCATATTAAATTTATGCCCATGCCTGCCGTATGAAATCATAAAGACTTTTACCTAAGTTAATGACACCTTCAGTAAAAACATTAAATAAAACGTGCCGTAAAGGTAAAATTAAAGTTCGGGCAGGTTGAGTGAAATCCTTGTCCGTCGACCTGATCGGACGCAATTCGCTCACCAACCTCTGACAAAACAAACGACCTTTGCCGGCCGGGGAAAGTGGTTTTGGGTTCGTACACCCGACGCGTGTCAGCTGGTTAGGTTGTTCGGAGGCCCTCTGACAAAAACCCCTTTTTACCACACCCATTGCGATATGCCTCCACGTGGCTCGTGGTTTTGCTGGGTGGTATTGAGGTGCATTAAATATTTTGCCCGCGCGCGCTGTTGAAATTACAAATTCAACAGGAATCACCTCCTTCACCAGAAACTCCCTGAGATTCTCCTTGGATTTAAAAGCTCCCCACGTCATAAACTTGGTCACTTCTTCGTCACTAGCCCATTCGTAAAAGTCTTCCAAGTCTGCCGGGCAGAAGTTCCTCAATTGGACTTGCCCAACACTAAAACTGCCACGCCTAGCTTCCATTCTTTCGATCTTCGACTCTCTCGAATGCTCAGTTATGGCTCAGCGATTCACAATGGAATCTGTAATTTAAATGAACAATATCACCTATGAGTTTGCAGCACGGCAACACTACTCGAGTTGGATGAATGCTGAGGTGAAGATGGCGGAATTTATAAACACCCAAAACTGCGTCACATGCCGATAAATGTAATGTGGAGGTCGGCAATGAATTCCTATCGAATGCTGACTTCTGGTAGGTACAAAAGTCGATTGGAACGCAATAGTATAGCAACATAGAATCGCTCAGACAATCTAATATGAAGATGCATAGTGTTGCAGAGGTCGGCAGAGTTAAATAAAGATATTATAGGGAAAATAATCATAATATTTTCAGAGGAGTTCCGCAGACGCCGAAAGATTTCCTTCATTTCCTTTTACAGTTTGGACACTTTGAAACGGACAGAAATAAATATACCTTGTGCTCCGATGAAAAACTGCATGGCCGGATTCCTAACGAGGCATGTGTTTCATCTGCCCAATATCTAAGTAACGTACAATTCCACTTTGTAGAAGATTTAGAATGAGAAGTTTTAGTTGTGTTTTGGGAGAGTTGTGGATTGATGTTGAAATCTCTAGAGGGCTGACTAAGTTTCAATATCCATGTTTGGTTGGTGTTCAAATTTGACGACAGGTGACTATGTAAATACCTACGTAGATAAGAGAAATAGCGTAGGATTCTTTGATCGCAAAGATCGTATAGGTTTTATAAATAAATATATAAATAAACTTTACTCTGTTGTTCTGTATTTTGAAGCACTTTTACTCTAAATAGTTACATACATATATCCAAACATACGATAACAACACTTCGCAAACATTCTTAGCAAAAAAATTTTTAAAGCTAATTTGAAACTAAAGTGAGAAATTGGTGCATTGTTCGCAGAATTATCTGGCAGAAATATTTTCAACACTTCCGAATATGCCTAGTAGCAGCTATGGTGTCGTTTCCTTATTCCACTCTGAACCAGAATATGCTTTAAAGTTCAGATTAATAAATGCGATGTATTTTGTGAAGTGCAGAAAAGAGGGATTTTCATGGTCTGTGCTCGAGAATTTGATCCGTATTTCGTATATGTAGAGGGTCGAAAAGGAAGATGCAAAAAGTGGGTTACTGAAATTTTTAATATTCTAAATAATAAAGGATTGACAGGGAAACTGTGCTTTTCTTATGGATGTTAAGATCTACCAGTGACGTATACTTACGCACAGTCACGCAAGACGAAGAGTCTCCACGTGAATTAATAGACAAATTGATATTGTCTTTATTAACTTCAGTGTCTCTCACTGGGATTTTGTGCAAAGCACTGCTACAAATGGGTCCAGTGCCCATGGAAACATTGATGTATATGCATCTATTTATTAACTAATATCTAAAAAAAAATTAAATAAAAATTATATAATAATGCCACTTAATTTAATGAAATCCTATGGGATTATAATCATGTGACTTTCACAACCCTTTCCAGACCCTTGAAATCATCCCTCCCATGTAACTTAATGTGTGCCTATATTGCAACTAATGATATATTTCATGTTATTATTTTCAATATACAATATTTGCATACCAAAAAGTGGGTTACTGAAATTTTTAATATTCTAAATAATAAAGAAAATTTTTAATATTCTAAATAATAAAGGATTGACAGGGAAACTGTGCTTTTCTTATGGTTGTTAAGATCTACCAGTGACGTATACTTACGCACAGTCACGCAAGACGAAGAGTCTCCACGTGAATTAATAGACAAATTGATATTTTCTTTACTAACTTCATTGTCTCTTACTGGGATTTTGTGCAAAGCACTGCTACAAATGGGTCCAGTGCCCATGGAACCATTGATGTATATGCATATATTTATTAACTAATATCTAAAAAATTAAATAAAAATTATATAATAATGCCACTTAATTTAATGAAATCCTATGGCATTATAATCATGTGATTTTCACAACCCTTTCAAGACCCTTGAAGTCATCCCTCCCATGTAACTTAATGTGTGCCTATATTGCAATTAATGATATATTTCATGTACCGCCGTGGGGAAGTTGGCGACGGTGCGACGGGCGCACGACGAGTTGAGGCGCCCTAGGTACGCGCCGGGTGACTTGGGTGGGCGCGCACGGTGAGTTGGCGACCGGGCGGGCGTGCATAGGCAGGGGCGCACGGGGAGTTGAACGACCGGGCGGAGGTAAACGACGGACAGCACGCACGATGGACGGATGGATCGAGCGGGCGCACATAGGCGAGCACATGATGGTAGACCGGGCGGGCGCGCGTAGTAGGCAGGCGCACGATGGTAGACCAAGCGGGCGCGCGTTGGCAAGGCGCACGACGGAGAACAGGCTTGCGCGCACGGGCAGCGTGCACGCCAGGTAGCTGCGGTGCGGGCGGACAACATACATGAACAACGAACATATTATGCGACAAGTGACAAGTATGAGGCGTTGGCTGCGGGTTTATACGCTCAAATGGAGGGCGTTAAACATGGAGCAAGCCAACCGTGGCAAATAGTGTTTGGGGTTTGCGTGTGCAAGGTTGGGGCGTCGGCCATGGGGCTTCGCCCACCCTGTCCACACGCTGAGTTCCATATATATTTGCGCTCAAACTTGCCATTTGGACATCGAACTCAATCGATCAAGTTTGCATCTCTTCTCTACACACAAAGGGGAGTTGTGCGCAGCATGAGCGCATAGTTCATGCGCACTTGTAGAAAAGGCGGAGATTTATCTCTCGGGTTTGTGGTTGGGTTGGACGAGTTGTGAAGGGGTCGGAAGTGGAGGATTGTGCAGAAATATACTAAGTGTCTTGGTGGCCGTGTGTGGCACCCGCTCACGTGTAGAAGGTGCAGATTCTCTCTTGTAAGGCAGGTTGCCTTGTATATGTAAATTTGGCTAAGTGTTGGCTTGATATTGCAAGCACACTAGCTCATTGTATTATTGAAATTCTGATATAATATATATTGTTGGGCAGACTGTTCGGGAGTTGCCCCTCCCCTTTATATCGTGCAATTGTTGTTTTATATTGCTGTGGATAATGATTAAGTATGGGTGATCATTGATATAAAGGATTAATGCTTTTTACTTGGTTGCGAAACACAAACTAAGTACCGGTTGTGAATTAGGCGTAGTCCTCACACTTGAGTATTGTTAAAAAGAAAAAGTGGGGTGGTGCCGCACCTCGCCGGCACGGTTGAAAGACTACCATAGGCCTGTGGGCGTGATAGGTGGTATCAGAGCATACACACCGAAGTAAAAGTGGAATCAAACAGATATCCTGGTTGACAAAGGAGTGACCGTAGAGACAAGTTCTTGCAGGGAAAGAGGTTGATGAAACACTCTAAGTGTGGCATCAAGGACTTGGGTTGCAGGTGAAGCCGGTGCATGGTCGAAACTCGGTTACAAAGGAAGAGAAGGTTAGCAATGGCTGAATCACAGGCCGGGTCTAATCGTAGTCCCGTGGACACTTTCGATTTGATGCAGAAAGTGGTGGAAATGGTGGATTTCTTCGAGGCTCATTTTGGAGAAAGGTTTGACCTTGTTGTGGAAGAACAAAAGGCATTCTTGAAGATGAAGGATGAGCTCGATGAACTCTGAACTCAACATGAGTACACTGATTTGATGTGTACACAACTCGAATATAAGGTCAAGGACGTTGAAGCTTCAAGGGACCAGGGTCTAGCAGAGATCATGAACTTGAAGAAAGCTCTTGACGAAGCCAGGGATGAAATAGCGGTGTTGAAGAAGGCCGTGAGGCATGGCTCAGGTGAAGGAGTGCCTCATGTGAAATTCAGGGAACCGGAGTCATTCGATGGTACAAGGAGTGCAAAAACACTTGGTAACTTCTTGTGGGACATGGAGCAATACTTGGAAAGATTGGGTCTATGTGATGATGAGACTAAGGTCAAGGTTGCTACTCAATTCCTTACAAAAGATGCCAAGATGTGGTGGAGAAGAAGTATGGACCAGGTTGCAAATGGAAGTGCTACCGACATCACTTCTTGGGTTGACATGAAAGGAGCCTTGCAGGCCCATTTTAGTCCTCAGGATGAAACATGGGAAGCTAGGATGAATATTATGTTTATAAAACAAACCGGGAACCTTCAAACTTATCAAAGGGAGTTTGCAAGTGCGGTCCTTGAGCTACCTGATATGGCAGAGAGAGACAAGGTATTCAATTTCATTATTGGATTGAAGCCTTGGGCACGCAATGAGGTGAAGAGACAAAGGATCAGGACACTTGAAGAAGCCTTTGCTGCAGTTGACAGGTTGGTTGAGCACTATGATGAGACTTCTGATGATAGGAAGAAGAAGTCCGATAAACCGAAAGAGAAGAAGAAGGAAGAGACTTCGAAGTTTGATGATTCGAAGGGAAATAAAGTCTTGAAGTGTTGGATTTGTTCAAGGCCACATACGGTGAAGAATTGTCCCTCTAAACCGAAGTTGGCTGCCATAGCACAATCTAGTACGAAAGATGAAGGTGCTTCTGTGGGGATGATGCAGGTACTTAGCACTGCTGCTGCGACAGAGGTGCTCTCTCGGAAGGATCCCGAGAGGAATCAGTTGGAGTATGTCCGGATGAAAGTGGGAGGTGCTGATATACTCACTATGGTAGATAGTGGGGCTTCTCACAATTTCATGGGAGAAGATACTGCAAGGAAAGTTGGGCTGAAATAAGTTCCTATCAAGGCACATATGAAGATGGTGAACTCTCCTCCGAATGAAGTTCTTGGTGTGGCTAAACAAGTGGACACTACACTTGGTGATTGAACCGGGAAGGTGGACTTCACCATTGTGAGGATTGATGACTATGAGGCCGTACTTGGGATGGAATTCATGAAGCAATATGATGCGATGATCGTTCCACACTTGAAGAAGTTGTACATCTATGATGGAAGGGAAGATGTAACCATAGGTGTGCCTACCTTTGGGGTCACTAGGCCGAATCATGGAGTGGCAACAATGCAGGTGAGGAGTGATGAAGGCATGGAGGATGTATGTAAGCGTTTGTCTAAGGCAGAGACAAAACTTACCGAACAATCCTTGGTTATCAAGTCACTTTCAGATAGCATCTTGGACTTGACAAGAAGGCTAGAGGTGATTGAGGATGAGGAGGATGAACCATATATGAGACCAGGTGAGGACCGGGTGACCTACTTGCAGAGGTTGGAGGTTGAAGATCCTGATAGGTGGATCGAATTGATTAGTGGGGGGGAGCCTACAAGCTCTCACCCCTCTACATCTTCTTAGATAGACAAGAAGATGGGGGTCATTGTCAGCTGCTCATGGCAGTGAGTCCCCTAAGCAGTTGAGCAGGTTATGATAGTGCAGGGATGACTTGGCATCAAGCATCATGACATGTTGCAGATGGATGGAGATTACTTCATGGACCTGAGCATGTGCTATTCTGATGGAGTTCAGGATGTGGCAGATGTTTTTGGAAACAACTGATGATGACATGGGGATGTTCACTCTCATTGTTTGAGCGTGATGGTTGGACTGATCACCCGACTAGTTCAGACATGTGTTGACATTAGGAGGAGTATCATGGTAGCTGAGCACTTGGAACACATGGAGCTATTGTGTTGATGAGGTCTCATAGCAGATGGGCACATTGGACACATGATGGAGGAAGGTGTTTTCTTGAGACACTTGACTTGATGATGGCGTGTTCTCTTGAAACACTTGACTTTTGATGGAGAAGTGTTCTCTTTTGAGCACTTGATGATTGATGACATGACGGAGGACACATTGTTGTAGTGGACATGTAGCTTGATGTTGAAAGGATCAGCCTTTCATGGTGGATGGCAGCATGGAGACATTGTAGCAGTTGGTCGATGGTCATGGACATCGATGACATACCTTGGTATGGGATATCAGGTGACAATTAGTCACTTGGATGAGACATGGTGGACGCTTGGAGTTGGGATGTTGTCGAGGACGACAACGAATTCAGGTGGAGGAGGATGTACCGCCCTCGGGAAGTTGACGACGGTGCGACGGGTGCAGGACAAGTTGAGGCGCCCCGGGCACGCGCCGGGCGACTTGGCCGGGCGCGCACGGTGAGTTGGCGACCGGGCAGGCGTGCGTAGGCGGGCGCGCACGGGAGATTTGAACGACCAGGGCAGAGGTAAACGACGGATAGCACGCACGATGGACGGATGGAACCAGGCGGGCGCACGTAGGCGGGCGCACGATGGTAGACAGGGCGAGCGCGCGTAGTAGGTGGGCGCACGATGGTAGACCGGACTGGCGCGCGTTGGCAAGGCGCACGACGGAGAACAGGCGGGCGCGCACGGGCAGCGTGCACGCCGGGTAGCTGCGGTGCGAGCGGACACCATACATGAACAACGAACATATTATGCGACAAGTGACAAGTATGAGGCGTTGGCTACGGGTTTATACGCTCAAATGGAGAGCGTTAAACATGAAGCAAGCCGACCATGCAAATAGCGTTTGGGGTTTGCGTGTGCAAGGTTGGGGCGTCGGTCATGGGGCTTCGCCGACCCTACCCACACGCTGAGTTCCATATATATTTGCACTCAAACTTGCCATTTGGACATCGAACTCAATCGATCAAGTTCGCATCTCTTCTCTACGCACAAAGGGGAGTAGTGAGCAGCATGAGCGCATAGCTCATGCGCACTTGTAAAAAAGGCACAGATTTATCTCTCGGGTTTGTAGTTGGGTTGGCCGAGTTGTGAAGGGGTCGGAAGTGCAGGATTATGCAGAAATATACTGAGTGTCTTGGTGGCCGTGTGTGGCACCCACTCATGTGTAGAAGGTGCATATTCTCTCTTGTAAGGCAGGTTGCCTTGTATATGTAAATTTGGCTAAGTGTTGGCTTGATATTGCAAGCACACTAGCTCATTGTATTATTGAAATTCTGATAATATATATATTGTCGGGCAGACTGTTCAGGAGTTGCCCCTCCCCTTTATATCGTGCAATTGTTGTTTTATATTGCTGTGGATAATGATTAAGTATGGGTGATCATTGATATAAAGGATTAATGCTTTTTACTTGGTTGCGAAACACAAACTAAGTACCGGTTGTGAATTAGGCGTAGTCCTCACACTGGAGTATTGTTAAAAAGAAAAAGTGGGGTGGTGCCGCACCTCGCCGGCACAGTTGAAAAATTACCGTAGACCTGTGGGCATGATAGATTTTATGCAAAGCACTGCTACAAATGAGTCCAGTGTCCATGGAACCATTGTTGTATATGCATATATTTATTACTAATATCTAAAAAAAAATAAAAATTATATAATAATGCCACTTAATTTAATGAAATCCTATGGGATTATAATCATGTGATTTTCACCACCCTTTCCAGAGCCTCGAAGTCATCCCTCCCATGTAACTTAATGTGTGCCTATATTGCAACTAATGATATATTTCATGTTATTATTTTCAATATACAATATTTGCATACCAAAACGTTAGTTGCTTTTATTATTTTCGACACACACTATCCACATATTATATATGCAGTGTTATATATGCAGTACTAATTTGGGGATCAGAACTAGCGGTTATAAAATAAACGGGTTGGGTTGATACCAAAGTCGCATTGCTTAGTGATAAATAAAAAATAAATAAAAAAATTATATAATTTTAAACCACGTAATATAAATAATTTTATAATATAATATAGTTTTATAAATATATAAAAATACCTATATTAAATAATATAATTTTAAAAAGATAAATAATAAAAATTAAAAAACATTTTTAATTATCTTATAAAATAATTTAAGGTAAAACATATATAAATGGTTAGAAAATATATATATGTTTGCCTTAGTAAAATATTTTAACCATAAATCCAAAAAATAATTAAATATTTAAAACAAAAATAATTTGAAAATGTGTAATTTATCAATTTTTAATATAAAATATGAATAATAATAAATTACTGAAAAATACAATTTAAACAATGAAAAATTACATATACAGAGAATACATAAAACCAAGATAAATTATTACAAATTTATCCATCACTTAAAAAAAATTGTAAAAAATAAGATTTGATCTCTACACTTTTAATAAATACTTAATTAAAATAAATCCTAACTCTACCAAAAAAATCGGAAGAATTTAGATTAAAGGAATGCATAGACATCAATGGTTCCATGCAGGTCTGGGATTTCAAATCCTCTCCGCCTGTCAAATGGAAATTTGTTGACGTTTTTGTATTTTTCATGCCCTTTATTTTAAGTTTTAAGCAAATTTGTGAATGTCAACATCCCTTTACCTTGAAACTCTCTTTCAACTATTTTTGCATCTCAATTTTCATCAGTCTTCCTCTAAAAGTGTCTTGTTTTTCCTAAGTTGGCATAAACATGTTAATTGTTGCAATTTTATTCCATAGTAATATCTTTTGCTTAATTCTCTCTTTTTAATCATATAGTCTTTTATTTTCAAATTAAAGGAATAAGTTATTTCATTCTCAATTTTATTTTATGTTATAAAGTATTTGACATTAAAAATTATTTCAATTTGCAAAGTGGATTTAAGGATATAGATTTTGTTATTCATATGATAACTTTCTATTTATATAATGAAAAATAATTAGACCTTAATTCCATTAATTTTTATATCTTTAAATTTTATATGATTTTAATTTACTGTATATATGTGTGAGAGAAAGAAAATTGATAAAGAAAAAAACTACTAAGACTCATACTTGATGCTTTTGACTAAAAGATTTATAATAATGAGATATCCATAATTTATTTTTATTCTATCCATAATTAATTTTTATTCTTACACATATAAAGCATTATAAATTCTTAAGACTTTTGAAAATATAAGCAGAGCAACTCATCCTTACTTCTTATTTAAGAGTTATGTGTTATAATTATATTAAATTGAACTTCAATTTCATTTAATCATTAAAACAATTAATTTATAAAAACAACCCAAAATATATTATAACTAATTAAATCAACATTAAACCTAAAAAAAACAATTTTATTAACCTCAAACCATGTACATTCATAAAACTCATAAAACTAGTCGCCTCAATCAATCAAGCGTACAACCTCAACAATCACATTGGGAGTAAGTCCTAGCATTTCTTTAACAAGTCAAAAACACCTCAAAATACTTCAGTGCTTTACTGCACTAATAGCAACAATGTAAATTATAGACATTTTAAACCTTGGTTGTGCATGCCTCTCAACTATTGAGGAAGTGCGAAGAGCATAGATACCCTTATGTCAATAAATTTAAAGTTTTGGGTGCATTGAGTACAATTAGTATGAATGCTATCTCAATCCATTTAAATTTGGATGTGTAGTTTCAAATTGCATATGACAAGTTCACACAAATAAATAACATATCAAATTTGGAATTTGATATATGCAATCAATCATATTCTTATATAATAATCATTTTAAAAACTTATAATCATATGGTGTCTTCTTAAAAGATTATTCTAGAAAGCTTTTAGGTGGGACGATAATTTGGTTATTAAGATCATACAAAGTTTGAACCTTTAACCAATTCAGTTATAAACACACAAATTCTAATTAGAAATAATTATGGGTGTTATACGACATTGCATTACACAACAAATTGACCTGAATAGTATAAATAAAATTCAATTGTATTCAGTTTCCAAAAATAAAAATATTTTACCAAATATTTTATGAGTAATTTCAGTTATAGAGCTTGGAAGTGCAAAACAGTTATTAGAAACCTGAATTTCCAGTTATAAATATTCAATACAATTATGCTTTATGGCGGAGTTGTAGATTTAATACGGGCACGCCGGAGAGATTGAGAGTGCAGTTAACTACTTATATTTAAACTTATGCGAAGTGGAAAATCCCTTAAAATAGTATTAGAATTTTTGATAGTTTAAATTTGAAATCAGACATCATTCTTACAGGGTGCGGATATAAAAGAGACGTCATATCTGACAGGTTTAAAATGGTATTGGTATTATAATTTTTGATAGTTTAAATTTGAAATCAAACGTCATTCTTACGGGTTGTGGATATAAAAGAAACCTCATATCTGACCGGTTAAATTTTTAGGTTACTGTCAAATACATGTTAGAAATCCAAAATACGTCTTACAAAACGTCAAAATCCAGGCCTTGTTCCATGGACACTGGAACCCATTTGTAGCACTGCTTTGAACAAAATTCCACTAAGAGACAATGAAGTTAATAAAGACCATACCAATTTGTCTATTAACTCACGTGGAGATTCTTCGTCTTACGTGACTGTGCGTAAGTATACGTCATTGGCGGACCTTAACATCCATAAGAAAAACATAAAGTCCAAAACAGTTTCCCTGTCAATCCTTAATTATTTAGAAATTATTTAGAATATTAATAATTTCAGTAACCCACTTTTTGCATCTTCCTTTACGGCCCTCGACATATAGGAAATGCGGATCAAATTCTCGAGCACAGACCATGAAAATCCCTCTTTTCTGCACTTCACAAAATACATCGCATTCGTTAATCTGAACTTTAAAACATATTCTGGGTCAGAGTGGAATAAGGAAACGACACCATAGCTGCTACTAGGCATATTCGGAAGTGTTGAAAATATTTCTTACAGATAATTCTGCGAACAATGCACCAATTTCTCACTTCAGTTTCAAATTAGCTTTTAAAAAACTTTTTTCAAAGAATGTTTTCGAAGTGTTGTTATCGTATGTTTGGATATATGTATGTAACTCCGAATATTTAGAGTAAAAGTGCTTCAAAATACAGAACAACCGACTAAAGTTTATTTATATATTTATTTATAAAACCTATACGATCTTTTCGACAAAAGAATCCATTGGTATTAATCTTATCTACGTAGGTATTTACAAAGTCACCTGTTGTCAAATTTGAACACCAACCAAATTGAAACTTAGTCAGCCCTCTAGGGATTTCATCATCCATATTCCAAAACTTCTCATTCTAAATCTTTTATTGGAGACCTACCTTTAAGTCCCTTTTATTGGGCAGATGAAACACATGCCTCGTTAGGAATCCACCCATGCCGTTTTTTAAGGTATATTTATCTCTGTCCGTTTCAAACTGTCCAAACTGTAAAAGGAAATGAAGGAAATGTTTGGGCGTCTGCGGAACTCATCTGAAAATATTATGATTATTTTTTCCCTATAATCTCTTTATTTAACTCTGCCGACCTCTGCAATACTATGCATCTTCATATTAAACTGACTGAGAGATTCTGAGTTGCTACCTACCAGAAGTCAGCATTCGATAGGAATTCATTGCCGACCTCCACATTACATTTATCGGCATGTGACGCAGTTTTGGGTGTTTATAAATTCCGCCTTCTTCACCTCAGCATTCATCCAACTCGAGTAGTGTTGCCGTGCTGCAAACTCATAGGTGATATTATTCATTTAAATTACAGATTCCATTGTGAATCGCTGAGCCACAACTGAGCATTTGAGAGAGTCGAAGATCGAAAGAATGGAAGCTAAGCGTGGCAGTTTTAGTGTTGGTCAAGTCCAATTGAGGAACTTCTGCCCGGAAGACTTGGAAGACTTTTACGAATGGGCTAGTGACGAAGAAGTGACCAAGTTTATGACATGGGAAGCTTTTAAATCCAAGGAGAATCTCAGGGAGTTTCTGCTGAAGGTGGTGATTCCTCACCCATGGTTCAAGGCTATATGTTTCAGAGGGAAGCCTATTGGTCACGTCATGCTCAAACAAGGAACTGGTATTCACAACTGCCGAGCTGAGATGGGGTACGCCATTGCTAGAAGATACTGGGGGATGGGCTTCACCACCGAAGCGGTGACAATAGCACTTAAAATGGGATTCAAAGAATTGCAGGGAGTGAAGAGAATTGAAGCTCTTGTGCTCCCTGAAAACGTGGCGTCGGCCAGAGTTCTGGAGAAGGCCGGATTTGTTAAGGAAACTTTCCTTCGTAACTACGTCCACCTGAAAGGAGCCGTTAGACACTGTCTACTCTTTAGCTATGTTGTTTAGACACCAGTAACAATATCAACGCTTCCATTCCCCAAGTCCGTCAAGCATATTTCGGAATGTGTAGCGGGCTTGCATGATACTAGAGATATATAATAAACATTCATCAAATATATTATAATGGTTTTAGTACCGGCAATGATATGTATTTTCATGCACTTTCATTGACCGCAATTAAATGGTTGTTTTGAATAAGAAATGATTGTTTTAAAAACCGCCATTTTTTAAATAATATATTAAAGAAAAGGACCTGAAATAAACCGTAAAGAAATGGTAATGATAACGGGTACAAAAAGTGATTGAACGTTAATTAAGCCGGATAAGCTTGGTTTACATATATATGAGATTTCTTTTATTTATTTTTTAAAATATAACCATGAATGGTGTCAAAAAAAAAAATGAAGCATCTAAGTTTAGTAATCTGAGAATATTTTTAGTTTTATATATGATTTAAAAGATGAAATGAAAAATTTCTAAGTATGATTGGTTTACAATTTTTTACATTTACAAATAGAAAATAATTATTTTATTAATAATGATATTAACTATAATTACTAATGTGGTTGTAATAGTAATTATAATAATTATTTTATTTTGCTTTTAAAAATGGTTGGTGTCAGAAATTGTAAGTCCAATATTGAAAGTCTAGTGTGAATTTTTGCATAAAGTATTAGCTAGAAAAAATTCAAGCCAAGTTAGTTTGATGATTCCACATTTAGTCATTGTTGTGGGTGAAAACCAAGAGCACAACTTTGTGGATGTGTATGTGATAATGATTAATGAATATAAGTTTTGTTTGTGTAGTACTTGTTGGAAAGACACAGGAGGATAGGTACAAATTTCACATGCACAATAACACAAGTTGTGGCTCTTCTATTGATCACACAAAATTACAATGAACCCGTGGTACTCTATTTAACCTTTTTGACTAGCGACTCTCTCAAAATAACTTTGACATGCAAGCACACTCTAGATTCTACTTTAACTAAAATAAGACTTAAGTCAACTTGATTTAGTTAATTGACTCTCTAATCTTTGATAACTCTTCATGCGAGAGTAATTAGAAATTCTTAACACTTCCCATTAATTATGAGCTAAACTAAGACATAACTCATGACAACTAAAACATGTATGTTGGTGTATTTCTTAGCTAGGATTACAACACCCAAGAAACTCAAATAGATCTTTCGATCATGACTTAGTGAATATATGAGCCAATTGATTAGTCGATTTGCAAGGCATCAAGTAACCTTCTCCATTGCTCAGAAGTTATCTAATAAAATTTTATCTACTATCAATATGCTTGTTCTTTTGATAAAACACACTATTACTGGATAGTGCAATGCTTGAGGTGTTGTCAGAATATATTGTTGTTGATCCTTGTTGCTTCTGCTTGAGTCCATCCAATATTGTTCTTAACGACACTGCTTGACATGTTGTTGATGTTGCTACTACATATCCTACTCCTGCTAATGAAAATGTCACAATAAGACGCTTCTTATATGAACATGAAATCATAATTGAACCAAGATGGAAGACATAACAAAAAGAGTTCTTCATATCATCCAAATTGTGTGCAAAATAACAATCGATATATGAAATTAAATCCTTCTGCTTTGTCATTGCATACATTGTGCTACAGTTTGTAGTTCCTACTATGTATGTTAGAATTATTTTTGCCACTCTCCAATGTGAGTCTTTTGGAGTCTCCATAAACTTGGAAATCAAACTAAATCCTTGCATAATATCGGGTCTTGTAGTTGTGAGATACGTGAGGCTGTCGACCAATATTTTGATTAGAGTTGGATTGACATTTGATCCTTCATCATCCTTAACTTTATACCTAGTGTAGGGGTAGGTTTAGACTTTTCCATCCTTAATGTTTTCAACAAATCTTTATCATATTTAGTTTGAGAAATAAAAATTCCCTTCTCGAATTTCTCAACTTCTATGGCAAGAAAATATTTAATAAGACCAAGATCTGTCATCTCAATTTTTTTCATGATGGCTACTTTAAATTAATCTAACTCGATATCACCAGTATAAATCATGTCATCCACATACAAATAAACAATAAAAATATATCCATGCTCATTACATACAAGCAAACAATCAAAATCTATCCATGCTCATTTACCTTTCTGTACAAGGTAGGCTTAATATTTCCTCTACAAAATCCATTCTTGATTATGTAATTGTCAATTCTGCTATACGAAGCCCTTTGTGCTTACTTAGCTTACTTATCAATTCTACTGTCCCCCATATGTTTTCCATCTATCCCATCGCGTAGATGATCTAAAATATGATCATACCTTTGTTAGTTGTTATGTCATATGGAAACACCACATCCTCCAAGAATTGTTTCATTTCTATAGGAATAGGTGGGTAGAGTCTCAACCCCTTGGAGAGATAGGCATGTGCATAATGTATTTGTTTCAAGTCCTATTTACTGAAACAAATTATTGGATCATTATTACTTTCTTCCTTCTAAAATTCTATAAATCTCCTCCATGATTTGATCTTCGACACGAGGATGTTGAGGGAGAAGCCAAACAAATAATGAGCGTGCTAGAAGTGTTATGTCATGGCTAGCAAAAATAAAATTTAAACAAAAATCTCGCAATGAAATTTCAGAATATAAGAACCCATGCTCATCTCGAGATCTCATGAACACAAATAATAAGTCCTCGAGCACCTTATTAATAGTTCTGGAGGCACTACTAAATTGTTTCTTCCACGAGGAAATGATGTCCATAACAAACTCATTGATGATCTTTAAGGAATATTCGAGTTTGACATCGATGCCTACCCCTAATCGTCTCATGAATCTCTACGCAAACTTAGGCATCATGAATCTAAGCATAGCTACCTCCCCCGCAACCTCTATTTCCTTGGTAAAGGGAACATCCAGAAGACTTGGACTCAAGTAATAAGGCTCCACACCAAATGCCCTGTTATAAATATTATCAAAAGTAAACACAAGAATATGTCTTAAATATTAATTTTTTTTGTAGTGGGAACAGGCTTTGATCAATATCAAAATCAATTGCCCATGGATATACTCTTGCGAGTATACCAAGTCAGCGCACTAATATAATTATCCTATGATACATCTCGTTGATTTGGGAGCTTTAATTCCAACACTCAGAGTCAGTGTTATCCCCATATGTCTAATCAATCCAGGTCCCCAGTTTAGTTAAAGAATTTAATTATGTGAGAAGTAAGGAATGAGATTAGGCCAGGAGAGAAAATGTGGTTGTTTCCATAACCCAACCATGGATCGATGCCAATTTGGACCTTGGTTTCTAATCCTATAGACCAAGCCAATCTAGATTCAATGATTGGGAAAGAATTAAGCACCGCTTTCCATATGGTAGAGATATTAGATCTTGATTTATTATGGATTCAAATCCAATCCTCAATCGATAAAGGATGTATATATTTCTGTTGAATCACATCAGTCAACAAGTTGTGTGAGGAAATTAGTCTCCATCACACCATGGTAGTGAGAGCTTGTGAGAAGCAGTTAAGGTCCTTTGATTCCCATCCTCCAATGCTTTCAGGATGGAAATATTGTCCCATCTAACCCATGCAAATGTCCATCCTTCCTTTGCCCCTCACTAGAGAAAGCCACAACAAAGATTTTGTATAAGATAAAGTATGCCTTTAGGGATCTAGGATAGAGATACCCAGAATACCAGGGTGGCCTCAATGGCATATTTGATAAGTACCAACCTACTGGCTCTAGAAAACAACTTATGACACCATGACTTTATTTTCCTTTCCACTTTACCTATCAGCCACATCTAGTCTTCCTTGGTATGGTCATTGGGTTTCTCATGAAATCCCAAATATTTTATCCCCTCCTCGAGATTCAAAGGTTGAAAAGGAATATAAAAACATTTTATATAATAATGTATTATTTAGTAATATATTATGTAATAATAATATATTATAAAATTTAAATCTTAGGGTTTAAACTTTTATATATTAAACCTTAGGGTTTATGAATTCCTAAGGTTTATTAATCAATTGTGTTTTGAATATTTATCCCAATGTTATATAGTATCTACGATTGTGTACAAAAGTATCTCCCCTTGGTTCATGGCTAACCTAGAACAACAAACGGAGCAGGAACCCAATGCTTTTACATAAAGTAAATAGATAATGGAGTGAGTCCTACCTAGAATCCTTCGTGCTCTTCACTCCTTCTTTAGCTTGGAAACCCAATTGCAACTTTGATTACCAAAATTAGAACTTGCACAGTCAAATAACAAAAACCAAGAAATGACGCAATGTATGCAGTATCATCTAAGTGATTCATTCAATAGATCAATAGGGTATTGAAATATATGAAACGACATCACATATAGGAAAACAATCAATTCATTTCATTACAGTCAATGAAAGGAGATTACAACCATAAGTAGCAATTGATCTTGTAGAAGAGCTCCTTGAAGTTGTTGACTTTTCCTTTCCTTGTCACAATATTCACCTCCAATCATCCTAAATGCATGGAATTATGACCAATCACTACAAGAACATAAGGGGAAAATTTCTCTCCAAAATTCTACCCCCAACCTCATAGCAGGCTGGAAATATATAGAGAAGCAAGTTAAGTTAGGAGTTCTTATCCAATTATCATTCTAGGGTAAGATATCTACCTTTGATGGAGTGATAGGATCAAAGGATAAATGGTGAAAACTCCAATGTATGGATGGATAGGATCTGAATAATTTATCCAAGGTAAGTAGTTCTAACAACTTCTGGAAGATACTAGAAGGTGAAGATTCCAGAATACCGATCATCATCCTGTATTTCTAGAACCAACGTAAGTGCAAATGGAAGAAACCTATTGGTGATCAATGCAATCTATAGTGGAGAAACCTGTCATTGAGTTCATCCCAATAGGGTTACAAGGAGAGTTGGTCCTCAAAATGGCTTAGATGATACAATTTAGGACTAAAATTCTTGGAAATGAAGGGTACATGCTTAGGGATTTATGCAATATGGTGAAAGGGGGAATAAGATGTTGATTGATCCCATTAGGAGGCTCACTAATTAGATGTGTTAAAATGGCCTATAACAAAATGCCCCCTAAATCATAAAGTCAAAGATGATAAATGATGACTAAATTGCTTTACCTTGTGACAAGTAGGGAACAAGGAAAATCAGTGAGCTTCAGCTATTACAATACATTTACAACATTACATCTTTGTATGTTAATGGATGCATACCCATACTCAGCTCATAAGCTAAAATAACATTTACAATGACCAAATGATGCATTCGTAGATGCAACTGGTGGACCCATGACTGGATGACTGTCTATATGATCACAACCACCATACATTGAGATCTATGTATAATCCTAAAATCATAGCACGGATGGATGAAACTAGATCTGGGGTCTTCTATCCCATTCACATGACCAACCAATCTATGAGTCTAACAATGTGAATCAATGAGTTGGATTCAAACATGGTAGACACCATCTGATTACTGGCCAATGATGTAAGTCACTAACATACGCAAGAGAAACCACCAATGATGTTAATGGCTCTCAAGGTACCATAGTACAATCCAGATGGTGTGAATAAATGAGTTGATGTCAAACACCATAAAATCTTTCGGTCGAAGGCCATTGATGTAAACTTATCATTGAGAGCGAGGAAACTTGACATTGATGTATGCAAGCACCAAGGTACCAAGGTGTGTTTCTAAGTAAATTTCCTAGATGACGCGCTCAGGTCAAGAGGAAGCGACATGTCACAAGAGGGCCTTGATGTATCCCCCATCAATGACACATAACAAGTATGATGATTGAGACCGAATAATCAGAATGATGTTAATATGGAATTGGATTAGGAAAGGAAGACATAAAATGAAGATTTAAGATTATTGTATCATATATCAATTGAATGACTTATCTTGAACATAGTGGAAACATTGAATGGAGCTGGTAGGATTGAACCAAAACCAAAATGGAGGTTCTAAAAACTACATGGTAACCAAAAGACAAGTAGATTACCTAACCCAACAACGATGATGATGAAGTGGAAGAGTGTCGTGTTCAAAAGTGACTCTCTTCCATTAGCGAAATAGAATCCCTTGTTTTCCCAATTTCCCCAACCATACTGGTCAGTACCTATTTATTTTTTAACAAGCTTGAGGAGGATAACATATGATTGATCTATAATTCCATCCTTCAGATGAATCCCTCTATGTATATTTAATGACCCTGGAGAAGGAGTGGTTGGGACTTTTCATGTTCGACAAGTCCATCACTGTTTGATGTTTTAATGATTCCAGTGAAGGTAAAACTCGATATCATTTTCATGTTTCGAGAGTTTTAAAAAGAGGATAAAAATAAAAATCTAGATGTCCCTTTTTGTAGCTTAGGTCTGAAAAGGTAGAAAAGATGCCCAAGAGAACCTCTTATCCATGTTCGACTAAGGTATTCTTTTGTTTGTAACTAGTCTATCTCAGTCTGGAAAAGGCTTAAAATTACATTGAGTAAACAACTTTTCATTTATTTTAATGAGATTGAAAAGACAAGTGCTCCACAATCTTTTCATATTTTGGGAGTCTGAAAATAACTAAAAAAGGAATCCTCTTAGAGGAATGAGTGGTATAAAGGGATAGGAACTAGTTTCAGTCATGATGGAACTTCTCAAAACACACAAATGTCAAGAGGTTGGCTAATAAGACCACTTATCACAGCAGTTCCTGAGGAAAAGGTAAGAAACCAAGTGAAAGTGTATGATTGACCAAGCATATGGTGATGATGGAATGAGAAAAACAAGGCTTAGATGGCACAAACAGGTTGATAAAATGGGAGTGGTTTCATTTTTACAGAAGCTTGAACATGGTAAACTATGCTTGAAATTGGTTTCATTTTTACATAAGCTTGAAACAAAGGAAAAATTATGCTTGAAATTGGTTTCATTTTCACACAAGCTTGAAAGAGAGAAAAAAATATTCTTGAAATAAGTTTGCATGACCCCAACATAATGAAACAATTCGAGCTACATTCCAGGGAAAATTTTAAGAACCCCCCCTAAATTTACATGTATAATAAATGGGCGAATCTCCATGGTATATAGGAAAAATGGAAGGCGATTTTATCAATAATATGATATGTATATATAATTTTTTGGCGAATCTCTCACCAGGCATGGCGAATATTTTACTCAATTATAAAATCTTGTGTTTATTGAATACACAAATGAAATCATTGCATTTCTTTAAAATATCTTTTGAAATCAAGATTACCGAAATTACATATCGATAATCTAGTGGGTGTAAGATAAAATTAACCGTGCCATTCACATAAAGCATGAGAAAAAAACTAATACTATATATAAAACCAAGAAAAATTCAAATTCATCACTTCTATGTTCTTGTTTGCAATTAGAAAAATTACCCAAATCACAATCTGTTTACTCCACTTCTAGGGGCCTCGTAACCACCCTGCCAATACACAAGTATGTTCCCGTTTGCAATTAGAAAAATTACCCAAATTACAATCTGTTTACTCCAACATATGTTGGAAAGTTATAGAAGGATGACTAGTGCAATCAATCCATTCCTTTTAGCCCTGGATTTGTTTCAGTTTAAAACAAAAGTATACAATATACGTGTCCAATGTCTATTCTTTAACCATTCACCTTAAGATGTATTTAATATCTTCATTATCATAAAAACCAACCTATATCCATCTTAACTCCACATCTACCACTCTTAGGGGGATGAAATATATTTATCCCTCTGAGCACTTGGTAGACCCAAAATTAAGATGGATCTAAGATAGAATTTCCCCTTTAAATAGTCTATGCTCACATGAATACCATGGGTCAATACCATGAGTCATCATAAACCTGGAGCTTAAAAATTACTATTAGTAATTTATAAAAATTAATAAAACTAATAGTTGATTTTTATTTTAACCAAGCTAAAATGTTTAACATACATTAAATTACAACATTCATTTTTACTCTTGATCGGATCAAATATTTTTTCACTCTATGCTAGTTTGCATATCACGATATTTGATACCTCTCGGGGTTAGTAGATCCAGAGTAAAGATGGATCTATTCTGGTTTAATTCCCCCATTTAAATAGGCTATATTCCAATTGAATACCATGGGTCAATACCATGTGCCATTTTGGTGAATACCATGGGTCAATACCATGTGCCATTTTTATTTTTATTAATACTAATACTAGGGTTAATAATGTTTTTTTGCATGGTATTAATATAAAAAAATAAAAATGTTTTATTTGTTTACCATACTTCTCGTTTATTTATATTTTTATTAATTTACCATACCTCTTTTATAAATATGGTATTTGGGCCTTTGGCCCATAAGATTCACTTAAATAAAACCTATTCTTGAAAATGGGCGATGGAAGGTTGTAACTCCTAATTTCAAGGGCTAAATTTACCTTTTTTACCTTCTCCCTTAAAATAAGGTGGGCTATTTGAGGTGATTTGTAAAAATGTACTATGATACAAAATATTCGCCCACTAAAAATTTAAAACCCCTTAATTTCGCCCAAGGGCGAACATTCGCCCCTAAAATCACCCCTAGTGATGTTACTAGAGGTTGCAACTAGATAAAGGAGGTAATCATGATGATGGTTCGAGGGGTGCAACAAAGGAGCATTGACGAGGACAACTTTTAGGTCATCGAAATACTTTTGAGCAACCTCATCCAAAACAAACGGGGTTCCTTGCTTGAGCAACCGGGTGAACCTTGAAGCTAGCCCTACATAGATAGCCCAAATAATGGAAGTTTTAAGGCCTCTTCCCTTTAGTCTCAAACCAAAACAAAAACACTGCTCTCCCTCAAACATACACTAGAGAGCTCCAAGCTATATATATCTTGCTGATCATTCAAACTCACTCTAAAACTAGTTTAGCTTGGGAAAAGAAAGGTTTATATAGCTTGGATGGAGGGGAGATGGTTACTCTCATCATGGGAGAAGGTCTTATCTCTTGGGTTTGTTCCATCCTAATAGGGGAAAGGAGCCTAAATTGATTTCTTCAGCTCCATCCAGCCCAACCATCTACTAGAGTTTTTTTACGAAGCTTCTAGACCTGTTAGCTTCGACTCCATATTTAAAAAAATTGCCAAAAGAGGATCAACGTGATTGGAAAAGGGCTCAGTCACTCCGTACAGTGCTAGTTTTAATCTCTGCAAATCGGAGCAAGGAGGAAACTGGTCAGTAGCACTATAAACTGGGGTAAAAGGAAGATTCTTGGGAAATGATGGAAAAGGGAATTATTCTGCTCTTGAAGAGGGACGTACTGGGAGTTTCTTCATGATGGGAAAGCACGTAGGGTTCATTGTAGAGGTCCTCCAGGATTGTGGACGGGGAGGACATGGACAGTGACAAAATACTGTGTAACAAGATTTCAGTCTTTTGATAACTGAATATTTCTTCAAAGGAATTGAAACATATTTGTGAAGGTTGGTTCATTATTGTGAATGATGGATAAGGAAATCTATGGAACATGATAATGCTGCTAATGAAGAGCCACAATGATTCTATGAAGAAACTACAATCGATGGTATTTTCAAGCTTGTTGACACGGATCCAATATATAGTGCGATTGTGTGACCAGAGTGCTCAAGTAAATGTGTGCCTTTGAATTAAATTTGAAACCAATACATGCATCCTGGTAAAATAAAATATTATTCATCGAAATCATTGAGGACAAGTATATGCTTTTTTTGGATAAATGTAAATGTCTCGTATAAAATGTCTTGCAAATGAGTCATATAAAGGCAATTTACATTGGTTTCATTGGAACCTAATGATATTTTGTAATATTTTCAAAGTAATTGGAGGAAATTGTTGGCATTATGGTTTTCATGGTTGCAACTAGCTTGTGTTAGCATTGTTTTCATGGTTGTAGCTAGCTTGTGTAGCATCGATGTCAACCTTATGATAGTCTACATGATACATGGATGTTAACCTTGTGATGCCTTGTGATGCTAGATGATGCATTGATGTCGACCTTATGATGGTCTAGATGATCGAATTGATGTGGCAGCTTTCATGGTTTGTATGAAAATATACAAGTGCTGAAGATCGTTGCTCTATAGGATAAGTTTGGTAGACTAGGTCTCATGTTCATGTTCATGAATTTTTGTAGAGGTGTTTGGCCTAGTTGATTAGTTGATATACTAGTCTCTTTGGTTTGCTTATAAAGGTGCTATAGAGGTGTGCATAGGTGTTGTAGGCTGTGTAGGTGTCTAAGGAAGAGAAGACGACTTGTTGGCATGATGTCAACTAGTTTGAGAGGCTTGGGCATGCTGATCAACTAGATACGGTTGGAGGTTTTGGTGTGATGTTTTATAGGATTGTTGCAGTGGCTGTAACATCCTCCAAAATTTTGGCATGCATCCAAATTTTGGAGCCTTCCTTGGTTTTTTCCTTTGATGGTTGTAAACACTCGGGCTCACCCCACGAGCTCTTGTTGAGTTTTCACACCCTCTTCGCTTGATCGATCACTGGTCATATTTTGGCACGTTGATCACTCTGTCATGATTGCGAGTTTGTTCTCGCAATTTTGAAGGTTTGTCTTTGTGTGCGTGAGTTGTTTTCGCTCTGTTGACATTGGTTTCACTCATAGACAAAGTTGTAAACATCGTCGTGCAAGTGTCATCACAGTCGTTCGAAGATATATTTTAACTCTTGCACTTGTCACTCTCAACCTTCGAGTCAATATCGCTGAGCACATGTTGTGTTTTTGGTTTGAGGTGTCTTGTCATTGATTCATGCTAAGTTTGTGCTCACATTGTCATGTATGCATTAGTACACTTGCTTTCACACTTAGTCATTTTTCCTGAAAAATCTATCGATCAGACAACCATCTGTCAACCAGATTTGATCTCAGTTACCCTGCATTACTACCTAGAACTATGAAGAGCTTAAGGCTATCCTTTAGGTAGAATTCTCTGCACAATTCTGGAAATGAGCTAGCTGACTGACTCTGAGAACTACACAGAAATTGTCCCTGAAACTGATCCAGTTTGTGCTTCCCACAAGACCTCCCATCAAGCCTCCAACTGGTCAATCAGAGAAATGACTTGAGTTGTGACCTAGGGCTGTACTTACTCTAAAAGTGCATAGAGCTGTCTTACCATGCTCTTCTTCCTCACTCTACAACCATCTCAGAAATTGTGTAGAGATGTCCTCCAACAACCCTTCTTCCCCGCTCTGCAACCAACCTAGGAATTGTAAAGAGATGTCCTAACACTAGGCCTTCTTCCCTGCTCTACAACCAACTAAGGAAATTGCAAAGAGCTTCCTTGCCCAACCCTTCTTCCCTGCTTTATAACCAGCTCTGTAATTGTGTAGAATTGTCCGGGCCCAGATTATCTCCCAAGATTGTGTAATTTTGACCCGCCACTCCTGCAACCCGATATTGTGCTCCTTTGGAAAACTACGCAGTTTTTTCTGCTAGTGCCTTTTGCTGCCCACACTATCTTCCCCAAAGAAATTGCGTAGATCCCAACTGGATGACTTGTCGAGTGCTCCCCTGGAAAATATTGCAAATTATCCCAACAACTCCCCGACACCCTGCTTGGCCTTCCTCCCGGAAACTGTGCTTTTCTGCCTCCCAGCTGGGTTTTGTCCCATAGATGTCACTACTGTCTCAGATTGTGAAAATCTGTCTCCAGTGAAAACTGCACATTTTTTCCCCATAGTGCTCTGGACCCTCACATCTCGGCCTATGCTGTGCTCTCCGTAGTCTCAATGCCTTGTCCCTCTCCTGGTCACCTGCACCGAAATGGAAAACAATGCATCATGATAGACTAGGAGATTTTTGGATTTGATGTCATCTCGTCATGAATGATTGTAGGAACAGGTACATCGATGAAACATGGCATGACGATGAATGGGATGGAAAATAGGCGCATGGTAGAAGACTTGCTCACGGTCAAACAAACACATAAGGCACGTCGAGCAAGTGAGAGAAAGAGACACATTCACATGCACCATCAAGAAAAGACCAAGTCCATCGAAGACCCTGTGCACTTTGCAATGCGAAGGTGAATACATATTACACGAGAGCATACCATCACTCAATCGCACAACAACTCGACACAGACACCATAGTCAGCCAGTACATGTCAACAATGTCATGTCGAGTTGTGTCATGAGTTTTCTTGGCCACGTCACTACTATGGGCCCTACTTGTTGTACTCAATGTAATGTAAAGTGGAATTCCAAGAGACCCACATATGAAGTCAAAGAGTCATATAAAGTCAAAAAGTCATAGGAAGTAAAATAGTCATGAGAGAAGTCGAAGAGTCACAAGGGTTAGTTATGCCCCTTGGCTATATATACTCCCTCATGGTATGAGCAAAGGACATTTCACCTTGGCTCCTCCCACATAGCCTTGCGAGTCTGTAATCTATTCTTTGAGGAGCGAGAAGCGGCTCCAATGTCCCACTACTGGGACTAGTGATGTATGGTGTACATATGTGTCTTGGATATTTTTCTTAGTTCAGAAGCATGTCTCAGGCCAACACATTTCACACATGTTTTGTATCCATTTGTAAGACTATTCTTTAAATGTTTATAATGCATGTTTGCTTAACCTGTACTAAGATAGTTGAACTACTTTGGTTATTTTAGTACTCATATTGTTGAAGATGTGTTGTATTGTGTACAATTGCTATCTCATCCGTGTGGATTACTCCGCCAGACATTAGACATACCATCTTTGTGTTTTCTTGGTTATAATGACCGTCACCCCCATGTGGACTATTCCGCTGGACATGTACATGTTTTCCCTTGAAATTTGGTTTTCACGACTGCCGCATCTGTTGTGGACTATTTCGCTAGATGCTGGACAAACCCTTGTTGTTGTTCACATGTGTTTCTTCCTAGGTTGGGATTATTCCCTCTCATAAAGAGGCTCACTTTATCTCCCACTTTTGACAGTAAGAGAACCTGGACACAAAGTTACATTACGCACTCACTAGGCACATTCACCTTGTTTTCTTGAAGTTACAAGCATAATATTCTCATGTGCTAAACAACAAGAGCTATGGAAAATATCTAAGAGAATGGAAACCAGGCCATCGTACCGGATGGGACTCCTACATGAAACAGTGTGAGGTCTAGTTGGGACTTCATGCTTGGGAGATCCCCTGAATGTTGGCGAGTCCAACATCATCAGCAAGGCTTTACATGAGCTTATAGAGGGGCTAAAAGATTGCAAGATTCTTAGAGAAGCACATGATCAAGTTCAAGAGGTTATGGAGTAGTTTAGATTGAGTTTTGGTGCTGAATAAAGGGGAACTCAGGTCCTCCATAGGAAAAATGTGTGTGTAACTTGGGTTGTGGCTTAGAGAGGTGTGTTATAACTAAGGTTTACAGAGGAAAGGGAGCGTTACTCTATTATGTATGTTCTTCTCTGCATTCCTTGTGCATATAAGGATAAATTCAACTGGGTAATTCCCCAAAGCCTATAAATTAAATGGATAAGTTTGAAAATGGTTGAAAATTCCTCCAATGGGCGCGAATGCCTTAAATTCATAATTAGTGATGGTTATGGATGGATTTCGTCAAATTTGTGCACCTATGAGCTCAGTCCAAAAGAGGAATTCACCCAATACTTTATAAATATCTCATTTTAGATATGAGAAATGGTTGGTTGATGTGATTATGAGTGAGAGAGGGTTGCAGAGAGGAAGAGTGCTTCAGACATAGCTGTGATCAGAGATATATAGTGCATGCGTCCAAATGGTAGTTGTGTGATCTGAAGTCTGAAGCAAAATATTAGTTTTGCAGATTGGATTGATAGCAGAGGAATAAATTGCATATAAAATCTATTGTGCCTACATGCTAATTGTTTTTGTGTGCAAGGAATGATGTGAATGGCAATGTGCCATAATATTTTACATGCTACTGTAGGGTTTGATGAGTTTGGTGCTGCATAAGTTGGCTTTGATTTGTAGATTAGTGTTGAGGGCTCAATATTATATTCAAATTTATTTTGTTGCTGATAGAGATGTTTATGAGAGTGAGCATGTAGGAGAATTGATGTGAGGTTTGTAGATTTATACTGCTAGTTGTTTTTATTGATTTTGTTGATCCGGATTTAAACATGAACGCAACAAAATACAGAGATAACCATATACACAAAGATGCAGCGGAAATAATACTTCATTTCATTAATGGAAAATACTGAAATATGCTTACAACCGGAAATAGAAATAAACCAGCTAGGGCGATGGTAGCTTATCTCTGAGAAGAGGTGTGTGGCTACATGCCTCTGAACTGTGTTACAATGAGGCTCGAAGGCCTATTTATTGTTGAGAAACAATGGAAAAACCCTTCACATTCCAAAACCTAACCCTAGAAGATGAAACGCCAAATTGTGGGCCCCGTTTTTGGGTAAGTTGGTACCTCAACTTCCCGGGGTCGCGAATTGGTCGTCTTATCTCCGTTTGACACGCATGATAGCTCGTTGGAAAGATCTCTCTGAGGAATACGACGGAAAAGATAATTTTTAGTCACAAAAAATCGCTGGCGATAGATTTCCCAAAAAACGTCGTTTAGGGCCTCAAAACGGCTCCGGAAGTTTAGGACCCGAAAAACTGCTAAAAATAGTAAATTGTGCTATAATTAAGGAAACTGAAAAAAACTGCACGAAGGACTCGAGGGGATCCAAGTCGAATTAGCGGGTGGTCACCAATATCCACTTGGATCATTTGTTGAGACTATCTTGTTGCTAGGGTATGATATTATAGAGCTGAATCTTGTTGATCATAGTGTCTTGGTGATCCAGTTTGAAAATGAATTAAATAGAAGTTCACATAGAGTTGTGGAGCAATGGTCTCTGGAAAGTGGGTGCTTGCTAAGTTGGAGCAGTGATTCTGTGCTAGTGGGTGTTGGTAGCAGTGTTGCAGAAGTGGTCGCTTCTATCCAGTGGTAGCTGGAATAGTTGGTGGCCGCAAACTCATTGTATATTTGGGATCAAGTCTCCTGATTCGTTGTAGCTAGCTATTTCTGGATGAGTCGAGTCTCTTAGCTAATGGTGGCCAGTAATATATGTAAAAGACATCCTATTGCTTGACACAATAGATTTTTCAGAGAAATGCAACAACAATAAGGGTGGTTTTTCTCCCAAAAGGGTTTCCACTAGAAATCTTTGTGTCTTCATGGGATAATGATTGATGTTTCTAACAAAATAATGTTTGATGTAGAGAGTTAATATAAATATCTAGAATCATCAATTAAAATCTTAGAGTCATGGAGAAAGTATTGATATGTAAAAGGGTGCATGATCGTTGGTACACAACACCCAAAGATAAATTATGACAATTGAAATCTAGTCAAGAATCTAAAGTCAAGTCAAGCAAAGGTCAAGTCAAAGTCAAATTAAGTCATGATAATGGTGCATCAATTAAGTTTTCCAAACCAAAATTATAAGTTTCTTGTTTGTTTTTGCACAACCCAACAATAAACACATTTTGTAAACATGTAAATGTATGAACAACATTGTAGGTGACCCAAAAAAAAAATGAAGGTTTCAAAGATCAATTTGCAAGATATTTTATGTCCTTTTACGCAATGGATCGAAAATTATGAAAGAACATAAGCTTAGGTAAAATTGTAGAAAAATTACAGAGCAAAGAGGATAAAAACACACCATTGATAAGACACAACTTGATAACGGATTTCACCCATCTTGGGCTATGTCTCTGGGTCCAACTTCTAGTGGTGACCACTTTATTGGAATTCTCAAATGCTTAATACATTAATTTACAATCTTCAAACTGAAAAAATAACACTTCCATGATGTTCAAAATGCTCAAAAACCCCCATCTAGGCTCTTCCCAAGCTTAAAATGGCTTCAAAATGAGTAAAATATCATTTTCTCCCCATCCATCATGTAAACTACTCAACAAAATGAAAATGCTTTGCCCAACATTCAATAGAAAGGCCTGTGGCCTATTGGAGGGCATGTTGGTTAACTGACCATGGTTTAGGGGTTCGATCCTCCACGCTTGCCGGTCGTTTCGTTATACTTTGACATTGTTTTAATTATATTAATGGGTCATTGGCCCTTTTGACTCCTTGCTCTCGACGGTCATATGGCCATGCAAAAACATGGGCCACACGCCCGCCCTCCGGTTCCACTTGGTCATGTCAGTGTATACAACCACATGTTGAGCTCTGTGCCATAGCCCTCACCCTTGGCTTCACCACTTGGTCACATTAACCCCCATACAACCACGAGCCAGGCTGGTTGGGCTAACTCGACGACCCACCCATTTTTCCACCAACGGTTATACCATTACACTTTAAATATTACTGATTCCCATTGAATGACAAGAAATGCCTATAGGCCATTAGTTGGGCATCCGCTTCATGAGTTAGAGGTCGGAAATTCGATTCAGCTAGAGGATTGTCGGTCATTCAAACCAATTTTGTCCTGGTCAAGTGTGTCATGTGGTGCGCTGTGATTGCTCCACATGTCATGCCCTTATTTGACCACCTTCCAAATGTACACTGATAACTATACAGAATGTGCCCACATGTGATTCATCCACATGCCCGCTCCTAATTCGCCTAAACCAAATGAGTCCTGTACTTCCACGTGTCAATCCCTATACTTGGATAGTCACACTTGCATATTGACTTTTTTGTTGTTTGGCCAAAACTTCAGAATGCCATAACATCCTCATAAAATGTTAGATTGAGGCGTTTCGAGAATACTTGGAATTAGGATGATGAGCTCTATGAATTGATGCTAGTTTTAGGATATTTTGAGCACTTTTAATTTTGAGCATTTCTAGATCCCTTGTATCACTCCTTTCCACTGGAAGTTTTTGGACCACAAAAGTCTATTTTTACTTAGCAATTAAGTGAGGGTACAACTCCCTCACTTTCGTGATCTCTCTCCACCTTGCTTTACTTAGATTGGTACCTTTGAGCCCCTCACAACAATAATCCACATTGCCCTTGTGAGAAGTCCTTATTATTCTGTCAAGAATGGTGTCTTCTTTTAGCTCATTTAAATATTCAAGAGAAAAATATTATATAGATGGAATCTAAAAATTCTCCTCTTAATAAATGATCATAGGAGGCTCATACATTCTCAAATTTTCCACATTCACAGTTACAAAGTAAATATGGATATAAGATGGAAAATATAGTCGGGAAGCATTATTAACAATCTTTTCCAAAATTTTGAAAGGACCATATTTGATTGGTTTGAAATTTTTACCTTCACCTTGCAATATTTCCTTATTGATGTACAACCAAACTTTATCTCCCACTTGGAAATCTTGATCAACACGATGCTTATCATGCCTTGCTTTATATTTAGCTTGGCTTTTCTCCAACTATTATTGTACCCTTTGATGCACTAACTGGATTTGTTCAATGAAATTCTTGACTTTGTATTTAACAAAGATAAAATCCAAAGGAGACTCTTGCAAATAACCTAAAAAAACTTCAAATGGAGATACTTGTGTAGATGAAACCTTGACACGATTGTAGGCATGATGGATGTAATGAAAATGTTCATCCCAAAGATTAAGATGCTTACCGCAATATCCTTTAAGGAAATGCACTCCTGTACTGTTCACTACCTCTGTGTGACCAACGGTTTTTGGATGAAATTTTGTGTTCTTCTTTAACTTAGTTTCCATGAGTTCCCATAAACTTAACCAATTTTTTTTGATAAATTGAGAATATCGATTAGAAACAATAGAAGTGGGTAACCCAAAGTGAACCCATACATTTTAGAAGAGAATCTATGTAGTTTGATTAGCTATTACCTTCTTCTTACAAGGCATCGACAAACACATTTTTTTGAATCTATCCGCTACAACATACAAATAATCATGACATTTTCTATACATAAGTAGTTCCCCTACAAAATCCATAGAGACACTTTCCTAAGGATGAGAAAGAATAGGAATTCGACTGCACAAATCCAATTTCCTATTACTTGGCTTACTAGTAGTGCACATAGAACATCCTCTTACATAGCTTGATACAATTTCATTCATACGAGGCCAATAAAAACACCCCTGCAGTTGAGCAACTGCTTTGCCTACACCAAAGTGACCAACAATAAGAGAAGTATGGGCTTCCCTTATGACATTAACTCTTTCACCTTATGGAATACACAACTTTCCACGATGATACAACAACTTGTTATGAACATGATAATATAATTATTCAACATGATTTCCTTGACTCAAAGTTGCATAAACATCTTTAAAATATTCATCTTGAGCATACTGTTCAATATAACTTTCATGCATGAGTAAGTTATTCTTAAGAATGGCAAATGCATTAATAATAGGTATTGACAACATATCTACAACTTTGTTGTAAATACCTTTCTTATAACTGATGACCAAATGAAATTGATATAGAAATCCCATCCACCTGAAATGTATATCTTGTTGTAGCTTAGTTTGTGATTGAAGATATTGCAAAGGTTGATGGTCAATATGAATAATTGTTTCTTTACCCATCAAAAAGTGCTTCCATTTCTTCACACTTTGTACCAAGGCATCCAACTCTTTATCATAAGATGGATAGTTAATTACCGCATTGGAAAAGGTCTTATAATGATAGCATATCAACTTACCATGTTACATAAATACGACTCCCATAGCATATTCTCTTGCTATAACAACCCCGATTTAAAATATACAAATAATTACATCGATTTATGTGATTATTAATCAACACACAACTATTCAAATATTTCACATAGAATTTCTAAAACACGAGTAGAGACGACTTACTTGTATCGAAGATATTCTCTACTTGTGCCTTTAGAGTTGAATTCTCTTTCAATTCCGCTATCCACAACAAAGATTTTGGGGACGACTCTCCACCCAATCGTAGGCTTAGTTGCACATAATCTTTCCACAACTGACCACCCCCGAGCCTTCAATTAATGTACTACTTCTAGGGAATCCTTTGTCTCACAACGCTTTTCTCCCAAGAGCATGGATGAAGGAATGATGAATCTCATCTTCCTCATCGTCTATTAAATAGACCAAACAATGGAAAGGGGTCTTCATGAACACATTCCATGTGTCAAAATGCAACCTTTATTTCTTTATTTTAAATTTTACTTAATTTAATATTTCTCTTAATTTAAATCTTTTTATTTTATTCATTTTTACTTTTTTGTTAACTTTACTTATTTTTAATATTTTTATAGTTTTCTTAATTTAACTATTTCTTATTTATTTTATTTTTTGTAACTTTATTTTTACTAATTTTTATAGTTTACTTTTATAAATATTTATTTAGAGCTCTACTATTACTATTTATTATATCATTATATTTCTCTTCATTATTATTATTATTATTGTTTTTTTTATTATATCATTATTATCTTTTCTTTTATTGTTTATCATTTATTTCTTATATATTTAATATTATTTATATTATTATTATTTTTATGGGACATTACATACTTCCTCTCTTTAAGGAACTTCGTCTCGAAGTTAATTTGAATCATTTAACATTTTATTTTTTTAGTTATTTATTGCTTCACGTTTTCCCTATGCCCTCTGCAGAACTAGTATAACCAGCGGGCATCAAAAGTTTCCACAACACCCAAGAAATCTCAAGGAATCTTTATCCTTTTTCCCACTTTCAAAACTAGGCATACGCCTCATTAGTATATACCATAGCCCAAGGCTGCCCCCAAGGCTCACGCCTGAATCAGACCTCATTTTCCCCAAGGCAGGCATCTGGACCCAGTATTCATTGACTCCGTGCATTTCACAAGGCTGGCCCACTCCCTCCACACTCACTAAGGTGCACAACCCCAAACATCGAAGTCCTTACACCCCCACCAAGCTTCGACATCCCAATCCATTATCAGGCACTTGGCCTATAATATTAGGTACTTTTCCTCCTCAAGATGGTCCCACAACCCCTCAAAAGCTATCCATAAAGAGTTATACAAGATAAAGGAACCACTGTGATATGTATTGTTGATTGAGTTTGTCCCCAACCCATATGGTGTTACATATTCTCCCTCACAAGTATGGGCTCCTACGAGATCATCAAAATAAACTGACCCTCTCGGCCCATTTGTGGATTTCCTGTCAATCACCACATCTCAACATACATCCAATGCATTAGCTATAACATCATAGTATCATAGAAAATAATCCACATGGCAAGTCTTGCATGTCATCATGAGGACGTAAGTTACATCATTGTTATCACAAAATTCTGCATGTCATAAATCTACATACAGTTACCACATGCTTCACATCATAATATCCTCCTAAGTTATAACATTAACATTCAACATCAAGGACATATTATCACATAATAAATGAACCACATGTCAATATACCTCAACATAACATCATAATTCCTATGCATATCATATCCATCATGAGAATACAACATCATTATCATAACGAACTAAAAGAATACGAACCAGATGTGCATCATTATCCTCATACTATCATATCATGAAACATCATCAATATGAGAATCATATCAATACTGATAAAATATAGAAAAATAATACATTATAAGCATTCTTATCATGATTCATCAGAAAAATCAATTTCATTTGCTTGTATAAACATTCAATACCAACTACGAACTAAGATTATTAAACATACCTCTAGGATCTATGTTATCTCATTAGTATTATTAGCGTCATTTTTCATCAAGATACAAATTAGTTTTCAATAATCATTTCTTATTCTTTCAACTAGGAGGTTAACAATTTAACACTAAGTACACCATTAAACTTCAAATGGACCTCATCATCTTAAGCTCTAATCTCTAGTCACGTATTCTTCCTTCCCCAAGGAAATTTAGTGAGATTCATTGTTAAGATATTATGACAACACAATAATTATTTGAATCATCTTTCTTAAAATTAAAATCCTTTGTTTACATCCATTTACACTTTGGCTCATCGATCCCAAGACCACTACATGCAATTACATATAAACACTAGGTCATCATGATTTACTTTTATATCATTCTTAATTCACTTGCACAAGTGGTTGTTGATCCACGATGATTTATACATCACTTAATAATTATCATTTTCATCCAAAAAAGTTTTTCTATCTCGTCAAGTTCTTATCTCGATACACTTGACCTCTTCATCGTAGATTCACCATTCTTCAAGTTGGACAAGAGATTATTCTACTTTAATTTTCATTTGTTAAATACTATCTTTAGTTTAGAATTTGAAACAATTAGAAACACTACTACTAACATTGTCCATGAAAAATTTAATGTGGTAATATGTGGAAACAACTTCTTTTAACACTGTGAGAACAAAACTTGGTAAGTTGCTCTATATGAAGTCCTACTCACGAAACAATGAGTGCAGATCAGTCAAGTAAAACCTATATTAGTTGACTCTCACTTCTTTTGTCAATATGTACACAATCCTTGTCAAGATATCCTTATAAAATTTCTAGCAACATTCCTTCTTATACTTGAACTATTATTTTTTTATCATTTAAACCTTTAAACATTTTCCTAGTTTATCACTGGTCATTCCTCGATTGTGAAAATTCTCAACTTCCTATCTTCATACTTTAAAACTATGTAGATCATCACTATGACTCTTACAGAGCATGTTGCTTGGCACAACGAATCAATATCTTTAAAAGAAATTTCGTCTTGATAGACACATCCCTTCATTTCCTCCTACCATATATATATATATATATATTCCCCTTGTCTCAATTTCCTAATATTCCATGTCTACTAGCTTCAAAAATGAAAACTTCTTCACTTCATTCAAAATACATATTATCAAATTGGATTTAAGTTCTCACCTCCATTGTGGTTTCTTCTCCTCCTCTCTTAAATGCATAAAACTGATACACTTTGGAAATGTTTTTACTATTCCCCAACTTGGGTAATACCCTATAAATTCATTAAGATGACTATAAAATGTAATCCAATTATAATTTCCAATTTTGAGGCATCAAAATAATAAATTTTCCTAATCATACTTCTTGATATCCATAATTCATGCATATAGTTAGTCACCTATGGAAAACTTTACAATGTGGCTTCTCCTAATAGAGAGAAAAACTATTCTAGATGTTGTCATGCACCCAACTTGTCTCTTTCAATTGATCAATTTTATTACATCATCGTACCTTTCAATTTCCTTCAAAATGACCTTTCTTATTACCATGATTATTCAACTCACTTAGTTGATTGTCAATATTTTCTTCTTTATATGCATCATCCTTAAATAGACCTTAGAGTTCTCTCATCATATTCTCGTATGGAGATAATTCTATGATTCCACAACCATTTGCCATTGATTTGTTCAATCAAGGGACACTTTTAGAGTATGAAGTTATGATTATTCTTAAATCTTCCATTATGTTCTAAAATATTTTGCCCTTCTTATTGCTTTCTTACCCTTGTTGTGAGACTTCCACTCAACCATATTAAGTATATATCTAGCACTTTTTTTTGTTCATCTCATCATTCCAAGTTGGCCATAATCACATGAGTTATCATTAGTTATCATCATTAGAAATTTGCAAGTTTGTCTTTTCCATCTCTCCTTAGACCACTTTAGTCAATATATATAATTAACCTTAGATGTCAATCCCAAAAATTCCATTTATTTCTTAAAACCATTGTTGACATACTTATCTTTCCAACATCTCATTCTGATAATGGGTTTATCATTTCCTACTATCTTCAAAGTCATTTTCATAATCATTTCATAATACTTTAATAATATTGATAACTTTGTGAATGTCTTCTAAGTACCTCCCACCTTTTTTTATATTAAATATTCTAAATTTCATACCACATGTTTCACAACACTTTTATCCCAAGAGAATGGATGAAAGAATAATGAATTTCATCTTCCTCATTGTTTATTAAATAAATCAAACAATGGAAAGGGGTCTACATGCACACATTCCATGTGTCAACATGCAACTTTTATTTATTTATTTTAAGTTTTACTTAATTTAATATTTCTCTTGATTTAATTCTTTCTTATTTTATTCATTGTTACTTTTTGTTAACTTTACTTATTTTTACTTTTTTTTTTTTTTTATTAGTATTTTATATATATATATATATATATATATATATACTAGTATTATATATATATATTATTTATTATATATAACTCGAGTATTATTATATTACTATTTATATTTATTTATTATTAATTTATATTCTCTTCATTATTTATATTATTATTTACTATTATTATATATTTTCTTTAAATTTTTCATTTATTTGCTTATATATATATATATATATATATTATATTATTATTATTATTATTAGGGAACATTACACTTGCATCATTTTGAATTTCAAATGGTTTCTTAAGATATGGAACTGATAGAATTGGTGCAATACTGATTTTCTCTTTTAAAGTGTCGAAGACTTTCTGCCGGTTGTCTCCCCACTGAAAGACTTTCTGCTGCTTGCCTCCTTCACACTTCTGAAATAGATGAGAAGTTAGAAATAAACTTTCTCCAGTACTGGGCCGCTCTCCAAAAGCACATAACTTTTGTTACATTATTGGGTTTAGGACAATTCACAATGACTTCAACTTTGGAGGGATCTATCTTCAATTCACCACCTCCTACAATATGACCCAAATACAACAAATATGTTTTGCCAAATTCACATTTTGACATTTTCAAATACAACTTTTCATTTTTTAAGACATCTACAACTTGCTTAACATGCTTGACATGCTCTTCACGAGTCTTACAAAAAACCAAAATATCATCTAAGTAGACTATGACAAAATCATTAAGGAATGGTCACAACACATCTTTCATAACTCTCATAAATGTAGCAGGTGCATTGCAAAGCCCAAAGGGAATTACTAACCATTCAAAAAAACCTTATTTTGTCTTGAAAGTAGTTTTCCAAATATCACCTTCAACAATTCTTATATGATGATAACTACTTCTTAAGTCTAGTTTAGTGAAATAAACAACATCCTTCAATTAATCTAGAAAATCATCAATGCAAGGGAGAAGATAATGATTTTTTACCATGATATTTTTCAAAGATTTAAAATCCACACACATACACCATGTACCATATTTATTTGGAACCAAAACAAAAGGAGACCCACAAGGAGATGTATTAGGTCTGATAACCCCTTTATTAAGAAAGTATTACACTTGTTTCTTGATCTTTGAATTCTCTAAGACTGAGATTATGTACATGCCAATATTTGGAAGTGATGCATCTTGGTGCAATTGAATCTCATGTTGGATTCCTCGATTTGGAGGTAACCATTCAGGTTTTCGAAAAATCTTGTTATAAGTATCTACAACTTCAACCAATCCATGCTTGAGCTTAGAATGACATCCTAAAAATGCTTCACTTTCAACGATATATTTAGCTTTTATCATAAATGATACAAAATTCTTGCTAGCATTCACAAGCCTCTTCATTTGTCCTACGCTAACAAGAGATAAGTTCATCTTCTTGTGATGTTCTCTAACAATATACTCAATTTGATATTTTAAAATATGATACTTGTTCTCATGACGATAGAATATGGCTTTTCAGTCATATAGATATGGAATCCTTAAAATAATTCCACAAATGTCAAGAGGTACAACATCAATCTCTACCTCATCTATAAAATTAACAGTGATAAAAAAATTTAACTTACAAATTCTTGTCACTTGCAATTTTGCATCATCTCACACCCAACCTAGAGGGTAAGGTTTTGCATGAGGTGTTGTCTCTAAATTAAGTTTCTTGACTATTGCTTCAGAAAAAAAATATGAACTTGGGATCCACTATCGAAAAGTGTATCAACCTTTGTATGCTTTGTTATGACCTTTATATGGAAAAGATCACTTCTTTCTTTATCATTTTGAGATTCATCAGACTTTCTAGAAGAACTAGTACTTGCGTTAGAAGCTATATCTTTCATTCCCATGGCTATGATTTTGGTTTCATCACGTAAATAAGATCCTAAATCTTGTTGAGTTGTAGCAGCAGTCTTTTGTTGCCCCTTGTTATTGAACTTGTTTAGTTTCAGTTCTAGATGAAATTTCTAACAATGGTATTCATCATTTCCATCTTTTGAACAATGTTTGAAAGTAAGTTTCTCTTCCTCTTTCTTGACTGTAACATTCTTCTTACCTTTTCCTTTAACTTTCCCTTTCCCTTTATCTCCATATTTAAAGGGTTTCTATTAGGTGTGTGTTATATTACTTCCACGAATAGCTGCAAATACAGGAGATGGGGGGGTTGCTAGAGGGGAGATAACCCCTTATTTGTTGCACTGGGTGCAAAAAGGGCGGTCACAGGGGGGCACAACACCCTTTGTGGGGGGGGGGGTTTGTAGCTACCGTAGGAATTATTTTTGGACCCTATAATAGGTTTCCGGGCCTACCTAAAGTTTTGTGCATGGGTTTTCCACATGCTTTTGGGCATGATGGTTTTCTGCCTATCGTATTTTGTAGATCCGATCAAGGAAACTATAACTATTTTCTAATCTAAGGTTAAATGGATTGGGGTTTATGAATGCTTCAACATGTATATATATATGTATTGTAACATTGAAAGAAATATAATAAAAAATCAATCTAGTAGTCCCGGATTTGGGAGCCAAGGGAAAATCTTTGCATATATTTGTTTTATGTTCTCGCCATTTTTTATTTTCTATTTTAATAATTCATTTGAAGGTAATTTCTGTATAGGGTTAAAACCTACATTTGGTACCAGAGTCGTTTCAGCTTCAAGGGGACCCCGTTTTTTCTAAGGGGTTTTTCTCGGGCCTGTGGTAGACCCTGTTCAGTGGGAGATTTGCGAGATCGATTCTTGCAGTGAAAGAAGATGGCAAGCAGTGGAAAGATAGAGATAGAGAAAGTTAATGGTCAAAGTTTTGAGTTGTGGAAGCTCAAGATGGAGGATCTGCTGGTGGATAGAGATTAGTGGATTGCGTAGATCTAGATACTAAACCAACAACAATGTCAACAGAAGACTGGGTGAATTTGGATCAAAAGGAAAAGAGAACAATACGTTTGTGTATCTCACATTTGCTATTGTTGAATGTATCAGGGGAAGCTACGATGAATGATTTGTGGGTCAAGCTAGGGACTTTGTAGCACTCCAAGTCTCTAGTGAACAAATTGTTCCTGCAGAAAAAGTTGTATAACCTGAGGACGAAGGATGGATACTCGGTGACATAGCATCTGAATGCCTTTAATATTGTGGTAAGGAAAGTTTTATCTATCAATATAAAATTTCAGATGAAGATAAGTGCACCAATTTGCTGTGTTCTCTACCAGATTCATGGGCTAATCTAATTGTTGCAATAGGTAGCAATACAACTACCTTGAAGTTTGATGAACTAGTCTCATCCTTGTTGTCAGAGGAGATGAGATGGAAAAATATGGAGTTCTAGAATGGAACTGCATTGTCTATACAAGAATGGTCCCATAACAGAAACAAAAATAAGTCCTCGAGGGGAGATCTAAATTTAGAGGGAGATCTAAATGTCTAGGAAAACTAGTAAAGATATGGTGGAAATGTGGAAAAGAAGGGCACTACAAAAAGGGTTGTATATCTAAATCTCCTGAGAAAGGAAAGGGATTTGATGATTCTTCTTTTGTAGAGGCAAAAACCATCTCAGATGAAGGTGGAGATGTGTACTTGGCTTCCTCTTCAAGTGCACATGTAGATCATGAGGCATGGTTGATAGACTCAGGGACATCTTTTCACTTCACCCCCCACAGGGAGTGGTTCTGTGAGTATGAGAAATATGACAGTGATGATGTCTTCTTGGGGGATGATATGAAGGCCAAAATCATCGGATGCAAAAAAATCAAGCTAAAGTTGCAAGGTGGAAGGATTAAAACACTTCCTGGTGTTTTTCATATTCCTGCATTGGCTAGAAATTTGATTTTTGTAAGCAAGACTGATAATGCGAGTGTAAAACAATGTTCGATAAAGATACCCACAAGATGGTTCAGGGAGCACCGATATTGATGCAGGGAGTTCATATTGGAACTTTGTATAAGCTTATCGGTAACACTATTTTTGATGGGTGCAATAGTTCTATGGTTCCTGAAAGTGGAGTGGAAAAACTAGTGGCCTCTAGAGAAAAGACCATGTTATGGCATCAAAGGCTTGGGCACATTGGAGAGAAGGGCCTTCAAATACTACATGGTAATGATATGGTAGAAGGTATGTCTAATTTCTCTCGATTTTGATTTATGTGAACATTGTGCATATGGGAAACAGAATCAGGTGAGTTTTCCCTCTAGTGCTATGAGGGCGAAAGGGATATTAGAGCTTGTGCATATTGATGCATTTAGACATATGTTGGTTAGATCAATGGGTAAGACTATGCACTATGTATCCTTTATAGATGAATTCTCAAGGAATACATGGATATATTTCCTTTGGAAGAAATTTGAAGTTTTTGAGAGGTTTAAATAATTTAAGGCCCTGGTGGAAAATTAGATAGAGAAGAAGATCAAGGTGTTGAGGATGGATAATGGTGGAGAGTTCTGTAAGAAGTTTCGTATAGTCCAATAGAAGAATACTCCATACACACCTCAATAAAATAGAGTTGCAAAAATAATGAAAAGGACGTTGATGGAAAAGGAAAGAAGCATGCTGATGAGCCCTCAAAATGGATAATTATATGGGCTCATTCAACCTCCTAATTCGACTTAATCCACCATTCTCATTAGCTCATTGCATGTTTTTGATTATATTTATGCTAATAGAGTGAATTGGGTTAGTCATTATGCCAACAAGTCTAATGTGTGCTTTGTGTAGTCTTTTTGGTCAATTTGGAGACAAAATCAAAGGTTTTAAATGAGCACTTGGCAGCCAAATTCGTGGAGAGGATTTTTAGGAAGGTGTCCCCTTCATTTATGGGCCCTTACCTCGAATTCTCCACCATCAACTCAGAGTTCAAGGGCCACCAAATCAATTACCACAAGGGCAACCGAGCAAGTCAAGTAGGACTGCTATTAACTGCAAGTTTTGGGCAGCCGAGTCCCTAAAGTTTAGGAGGGCTGTTGGGGTCCTCAATTTGTATAAATAAGAAGGCTTAGGGCCTCATTTGGGTTAGCCAGTAGTTAGTCACTTTGTAGGCAGAAGTTAGCTAGTTTGTAGTTCGATTTTAGTCAGTGGATTAGCTTTGCATTTCAGCACCTTTTCAAGCTTTCCCTTGTGGACAGTTTTTGATGTAACTCCTCTTTTCTTGCTCAATAAAGATGAATCTAGCTTTGCACCAGCTCTAAATCTCTCCTAGGAGGCTGTCGCTCTTAGGGTTGGGCCCATCCCAAGTGCCCCGTACCTCCTTTGTTTACTTTCATGTGTCTTTGCTGCATTCCTAAAATAAACTCTGCTATTTAGATTTAAATATTGTTTTGACATTTAGATTGCTTTTGATGATTAAAGTAGCTTTTCATGTTCAGATTTGTTTGATAAGTCAATAACAGGGAAAAATATCCAGAAAAAGGGCCAGCAAACACCTTTGGTTTCACCTCTCCCTCATTGGATCAGGGGCTGGAATTGAAGTAACCGTGCTGTCCCAACAAAAACACTAGTTTGCTTTACCATGCAATCCTTAGTGTACTGTTTTCATTTGCAGAAGCTAGTTATGTGTCCAGATCTCTAAAATGTTTTTTTATAGTTGATATACATGGTTTTCTTTCAAAATAAAGTTGCTGTTCATTCACTTTGTTGTTAGTTAGATTAGATTAGCTAGGACTTTGATTACTTGTAAGACTTTGTTGATTCAATTGAATGTACACTATGCAGAGCATCTCTACCACTCTTTCATCCACCTAAGCTTCATCAGAGCCAATTGTTCTATCTCCTAGCTAGGTTTCTCGTCTCACATTTGTCATTTTGCCTACGTAACCCTACCTTTTTGTGTAATCATTGTTTCAGCCTTCTTTGAGCCAAGTCAACCTTCTACCTTCTCCCCACTCCATCCACCAGTCCTTGGGTCACTCCAGGCCCCTATCCTACCTCCATATCCATTCATGCATCTTACCTCACTCACCCATCTTCTAAAATCCAATTTTTAAAACATCATGTAGAAAATCACAGAACATCCTGTAGAAATTCCAGAACATCCTGTAGAACCCCTGCAGACTTCCTGTAGAAGATCACGAATGAGGTTTCTTGAAGGCCAAACTCTATGAAACTCTCAGGAAGGGTGCTAGGGACCCCTTAGGCCCTCCCTAAACCTTCCCAACCTCTTCCAAGCATTTTCTCTCACCGATCCACCTCTGCACAGTCAAAAACAGTTAAAATTGCATGCATGATAATTCTGACAACTTATTCAAAAATACAAAGAGATGGTTCTTTCAGATTCTGCTGTAGACATAACTTAGATACATGCATTTCATATTCTTAGAAGTCAATGGCATCTCATTCATTAGCTTGCATATTCCTTCTTGCATCAGTAGGACTAGCTGGTAGAATTAGGGTTTGCTAGGGTTTGCGTTTCTTTTTGGCTTTCAGTTTCTTTTCGCAAGTAGATTAGATTCCTTTGAGTTAGCTTTCATCCATCAGTTAAAAAGCTTCTTCTAAGAGCTCATAGAAGTTGGCTTAAGCTCCTAGCATACTTGTGCTAGCTGACCAAGTGACAGCTACGACAAGAGCTAGTACTTGTGCATACAACACTGTCGCTTCCAAGTTTGTTACGAACGACCGGGTTGATAAAAGTAAAGAAGGGAGTCTCAGGAGTTGCAACATTATTACTGCAATATTGGAGCCCACCATATTTTTGGTGCCGTTGCCGGGGAAGCGTGAGAGTATTGGTGATTACTGCTTTTCTTCTATTTTCTACTACAACCTTTTGCTAAGTAGTTTACTTCATTTCCATTCTTGAATTTCATTTCTGCAAAAGTAGAGTAGACATTTCCTGCTTTCATAGATTAGCATTTCAATTCCGCAATTTCAATTTTTCAAGCGTAGACTAGCATTTCATTCTTGCAAAATAGATTAGTCATTTCCTTCTTTCATTTCAATTCCATTTCAGCAAGTTATTTAGTTGCAATTCAATCTATTTTAGTTTTGTAGGTACAAGAAAAAAAACAAAAATCAACCAAAAATATTTCATTTCATGCCTTGTAGGAGTAGAGATAAATCAGAAAAATGATTGCACAACACCCCCACTGCTTCACACAGCCAACCTTCTCTCTTCTTTGATGGCTGTGATTAAAGAACCCTTAGGTGGACAATAAGACATATTTGAAGAACCTCAAGGGAAGAAGAAGAAGAAAACATTCCTTTGGAGCAAATGGCTACAAACAGAAATGTTGAGAGTAGTACCTTATCCAAAAATGAATTTTCAAATCGGATGGAAGATTTCAAGAGCGAGGTGAGGTAGTTTCTAGCCATGCAACTGGATACCTTACAGATCCAAAGGAAGCAAGAGGAAGCCAAGAGGGTTTTGGACATATTTTGTCCTAGGTGCACTAGAAAGCATCCTAGGCACGAATGTCCATTGCACTCCCTGGAAGTGTGTTTCATCTGTGAAGAATACCATCCTATGAATTAGTGCCCTTGCTTACCCAGAATTAAAGCTGCATATCAGAGAGCCAAAGGAGTCACTGACCCACTCTATTTCATGAACCAAAGAATGTCACATGGACCCATACCTTACCAGCAGGGAATGCAATGGACATCTGAGACCTATTATGACCCCTATAAAGCCACTTTCATGCCTTCTTGGGGTCCCCCTGCTCATCCTTCCTGGTTCACACCTCCTCTTTGTTCCTTCACATATCCATATTATGCCCAACCAGTTGCTTATTCATTTCACTCTTATGCTCAGCCACAGCCTCAGTGGAATGCACCTCATCAGGGTTGGAGGCCCCAATACAACTCTCCTCCCGCTCCTTTGCCTCCACCACCTGCCCATCCACAACCCCATCCGCATCCATCTCAAATATACACCCCCACTCAGCTACCCGTACTGCCATTTCCAAACCCGCACATTGGAATAGCTCAACCCAATTGCAAAGCTGAGGCACAACATGTCCAAATGACTCCTCTTGATCTCAATGATCTTCACCATAGTTCAATGATCTTCACCATAGTTCAAGAAGAGTATTGCCAGAAAGAGATTATATTGACAGCATTGGAGGACCTCATCCAGTAAAAGAAGATTCAAAAGAGGAGATCAAAGAACCATGGGCTACACTTCATGAAGAGAAGACATCAAAATTAGAGATCGAGAGAGTTCCCTCATGGTTACCATCAAATCCTCCATGTATTCAAGAGAAAGATCAACAAAAAGAGGAAGATGAGAAAGTCATGCTAGAAGAAGATATGAAACATGATCCAGATCAACAAAAGGACCAAGGATATCAGAGCTATATTGAGATATGGTTTCAGACGGTCACTAAGTTGCAACAATACTCTCTTTTTCAGCTATGCCTAATCCCTTCAAAGTCAAATCATTTGGTCTCTGAAATCCGGATAGCTATCAAAGCATGCATTTCGAGCCTCCACATCATTTTGTCTCTAATCTCGATGTGTACATGGCTCCATTGGAAGTATTCTTATACTTGAGAATGATTTTGTTTTTCAAGTAGGGTAGGGTAAAAAAAAAAGAAAAAGAAAAAAGAGGAAAATGAAAAAAATGAAAAAAATGGAAATAAGAGGAAAAATCTAAGGTGAAAACCTCCTCGGAGGCGCCTTAGATTGGCTCATTGATTGAAAACCTCCATGAGGCGGTCAATGGGTTGGAAAAAAGAGAAAAGAAAAAAAATAAGATCCTTGGGTGAAAACCTCCCTTGGAGGCGCCTAGGGCAGGCAATTAGGGTGAAAACTTCCATGAGGCGCTCTAGTTGTTTTCAAAAAAGGAAAAAGAGAAAAAAAGAAGAAAAAAAGAAGAAAAAATAAATCTAATTTCCATTGAATAATTTCAGGTTGCAAGAAGGACATTGCAGGTCAGTAGGATCGCTCAAAACAAAGACAAAGGAAGTTCTGGGCTTTCTACAGGAAGCTATAGCCGTTTCTACAGGAAGTTCTGTATTTCTACAGGAAACATCCTGTAGAACCTTCAGGCGAGCCAGATTCGATTTTGGAAGGGAATCTAAAGCTTGGAATCTATTGGTTAGGCCTGCAAGCATCCATGTTTCCATTCCTCACCCTTTTCCATCATTTTTTCCACCTCATTGTGCTTCTTTTATGAAAACTGTGTTTTCTACAGGAAGTTCTGTGTCTTCTACATGAAGCTTACAAAAAAGCCAAATTGATCTCCGAAGAGGACTCGAAGGCTGGGAATATGTCCATGAGGCCTGCACACATCCATGTTTCCATCCCTCACCTTTCTCCACCATTTTTTCCACCTCATTGTGCCTCTTTTATGAAAATTGTGTTTTCTACAGGAAGATCCTGTAGAAATTACAAGAAGCTAAAAATGGATTGCAAAAAGGTAGTTTGGCGAACATGATAGCTTCCTTAAGGGTTCATAAGTCCTCCTGCAATTTTCAGACTCCTCCTCCATCATCTCCATGCCTGCATCACAACCCAAGCTTAGTTTTTGTTTCCATGCAAAAACTTGCAGAATGCTTTGAAGAAAAAATACATAGAGCATAATTTGTTTTTTCCATAACTTGAAAACCGTGCATCCATTTACAAAACCGTTTTATAGGGAGTTGTATAGGGATGATGGCAACATGCCTAAGCAATTTTAGCTAATTCCAGTGCACGGTTTCCAAGAAATCAGCCTCCATCACCTTCAGCCATTTTTGCATTTTCTCCATATCCATGCATCCGTTTCAAAACCTGTTTCATGGGGAGGTGCATATGGGTGATAGTAACCTACCCAAGCAGTTTCAGCTAATTCTGATGCACGGTTTCTGAGAAATTGATCTCTGTAATCTTCAGCCATTTCCTCTTTTTCTCGAAATCTGTGCATCCATTGATCGCAATTTTGCTATGGGAGGTGCATAATGATGACCTGAACATGCTCAGAAAGTTTCAGATTGATCCGATCTATCGTTCGGGAGCAATGATGAAAACAAATTTCTGTCCTGTGAAAATTCAGCAGCAGCAGCTTGAGGGTGCAGATCTGAACGTGAAGGCCAGCTCCTACAGGATGGATCTGGCGAGAGGATACCTGCACAAGAAAAAATAGCCATGAATCAGCCACCAAGCCATCATGCAACCATAGAAACCAGTGCATGCAACAAATGAAAGGCCACAACACCTCACAACAACCATTTGACTTCCAGGTATGTGACTAAAACTTGTTCCTCTGATTGCATGAATGTAATTTGAAAACTATATGAGCAATGAGATGGTTGGGATTAAGAAAATGGGTGGCCAGTTAGCATCCAGTTCAATAACACTTGGTGGGTGAATGAGACATGTACGCTCAACCATCTCAGGAGGAAATCGGGAAATAGGTAATGATGACTGTTTGACCTTCAACGTAATTGATGGACTGATCACATTTAGGGAACATGATGTTTTGTGACAACACTGCCGTCTGCATGGGCCAGCACACGTTTTTGCCACCTCACCACAAATCACACAGCAATTAAGAAGGCTCGGCTGAAAGTCACAAACTTCTGTTCATTTTCACTTACAACATCCTTGACTGAAGTATGCATCCTCCGCTTCTACAAAATGATGAACTAGTCGTCCTCCACTGTTTTCTACCTGTCTTCGAGATTTTTCTGCTTATCAGGCTCGCTCAGAGGTGCAGGGGCGCTCTATAGGCATTTCTATAGGAAGACGTTCTACAAGAAAGTACAACAAAGCCTTCCAGAGCAGAAAAGCCCGAGTTTTTCTTCATCAAATTTGGAGCTTGAAGAGAGGTAGGCTCAAAAACACCATTCCCATGTATGATATTTCAAAAGGTGGTGAACTAGCTTGTTTGAAGTGGGGAAAATTAAAACCAATCTTCCTGTGGGTCAAGAATGGTGGTTTGCTTATATGATACACAAAATTTCTTTTAAATGGTGCTGCATTGTACTCACCTCCATGATTCCTGTTAACAAACTCTCCCCACTATTATAACAAACCGTTGTAAGGCTCACCTGTGCACGTATCAATTTTTTGTGTGACTGTTATATGATTGGTATAAAAATCTGCTCTACACTCTATCTGTGAGAGCTTCATTCCCTTTGACAAGTCGAAGTCTTGGCGGCAGCAGTATTTTAACCAGAGAATTGGTGAAAGGGGGAGATATAAACAGTAGAGAAACCCTGACCTGAGAACCAAGGGGGAAAACCACATCCGAATTTCCAGTCTAACCAAAGCTCAAGCCGAAAACAGGGTATCTTCACCATGCCTAGAGGGTTTATCAGAAAGGAACCCTCGGATTTCAAGAAATTTAGAGAAACTCCTGAGGTGGTAGACCTGTTTACCCATGCAAAGTGGATGACTTTCTGTGATAAAATCCAAGGTCACGATGATGAAATAACAGAGGAGTTCCTAAGGTCCCTACAACCCAAATCAAAAACATTGGCAACTGTAAATTTCAAGGGATTGACCTTGAAACTCACCCCACAACTCATTACTGGGTCACTAAATTGCCATTGGGGATGCCCTGGGATAAAGAGGAAAGGAAATTGGGCCAAAAAGCTACAAAGGAATTCTTCCTACCAGAAAAACAGTTTTCAGAGGATAAAAATGGGGTCCGGAAAGCTAGCTTACAGCCATTTTGGAGTGAGGTTAGCCTTCAAATTATGAAATATATTACCTGTGAGGGGCGATTTAGTATTGTGTATGGGTATCACTTCCGCTTGTTAACTAAGCTCAGGCATAGGATGGATTTTCCCTCAGAACAAAAATTGAGGATCCCATACTTCCTCCTGCAGTCATTGATTGAGTGTGGCACAAAACTAAAGGAGGGGACACCAGACCAGCTGGCTCATCATGGGCTTATCAAGCTCCTCATAGAAGATGCCCTCCATACTTATACTGTCCCTATCTCCTTTGACATCTTCCATAATATGACCAAGAATGATGATATCCAGACCCTGACAGAAGAACTCACTTCATCCAACAGTGAGGAGAAAGAACATATTGAGGCAGAGAAGAAACCTAAAGGTAAGGAAGCTAAGGGTAAGAAAACCCAGGATAAGCCATCACAGGAAAAGCCACAAGAACAACAAAAGGAAAAGCAAGAAAAAGGACAAGCTGTTGAGGCCAAAGCTGGGAGTAAAATAAAAACACCAATGCCAAGGGAGAAACGGTTGCAAACCCGGACAGAGAAGACTGAAAGGACGCAAAAAACACCTAAGGCAACCATAGCACAAGTCAAAGAGAAGGCACCCACAGCCAAGCAAGCCAAATCAGGGAAAACTGGATCTACAGGAAACCAGCAGACTGTTTCTACAGGAAGCCAGAAAACTGCTTCTACAGGAAGCCGGAAAACGGCCACTACAGGACTTTCTACAGGAAGTCTAGGGAAAGGGCAGCAGAAGGAGAAATTGGCCAAGATTTTAGCTAGGGAGGCAGCAGCTGTGCTGACCACCCTAAGCACATCCCCTAAGTAGAAGGAGGAGCGAAAGAGGGAGCTTCCACTATATTTTAAGGCAAGAAGGAGCACGCAGATAAGAACTGGCAAACCCCAACCACAGTCAAAAGAGCCAATCACAATTGTAGACACCTCAGATACACAAAAGGAGAGGTCCCCCTCAAAGGCATCCATCACCTATGAACGGGGAAGGCCGTAGACATCCACCTGGAGGGAGAGAATGGAAAGGTTGGACACAAAAGCCTCTCTACAGGATGCTGAGACAGTTCTATAGGAAGTTGAGAATTCTCTAGGAAAAGGAGCACAGTCAGTGGGAAGAAGCAGAGAGAAAAGCAACGTTTCATGACCGAGAAGTGGACATCACTTTAGAAGCTTGGCATGACAGGGAAGCCGCGAGGGCCATCAAAGATGAGGAGATAGATTAGTTTCTCAGAGGATGAGCAACACTTTCAGTAGGGGGGTGATGATGAGCCCCAAAATGGATAATATATGGGCCATTCAACCTCCTAATTCGACAATCCACCATTCTCATTAGCTTTATGCATGTTTTTTTATTATATTTATGCTATAGAGTGAATTGGGTAGTCCTTATGCCATCAGTCTATGTTGTGGTTAGTGTAGTCTTTTTGGTCAATTTGGGGACCAAAATCAAAAGGTTACATGAGCACTTTGGCAGCCAAATTCGTGGAGAGGATTTTTAGGAAGGTGTCCCCTTCATTTATGGGCCCTTACCTCGAATTATCCACCATCAGCTCGGAGTTCAAGGGCCACCAAATCAATTACCACAAGGGCAGCCGAGCAAGTCAAGTAAGACTGCTGTTAACTGCAAGTTTTGGGCAGCCGAGTCCCTAAAGTTTAGGAGGGCTATTGGGGTCCTCAATTTGTATAAATAAGAAGGCTTAGGGCCTCATTTGGGTTAGCCAGTAGTTAGTCACTTTGTAGGCAGAATTTAGCTAGTTTGTAGTTCGATTTTAGTCAGTAGATTAGCTTTGCATTTCAACAGCTTTTCAAGCTTTCCCTTGTGGATAGTTTTTGATGTAACTCCTCTTTTCTTGCTCAATAAAGATGAATCTAGCTTTGCACCAGCTCTAAATCTCTCCTAGGAGGCTGTCACTCTTGGGGTTGGGCCCATCCCAAGTGCCCAAGTGCCCAATACCTCCTTTGTTTACTTTCATGTGTCTTTTCTGCATTCCTAAAATAAAATCTGCTATTTAGATTTAAATCTTGTTTTGTTATTTAGATTTCTTTTGATGATTAAAGTAGCTTTTCATGTTCAGATTTGTTTGATAAGTCAATAATAGGGAAAAAGCTCCAGAAAAAGGGCCAACAAACACCTTTGGTTTCACCTCTCCCTCATTGGATCAGGGGCTGGAATTGAAGTAACCGTGCTGTCCCAACAAAAACACTAGTTTGCTTTACCATGCAATCCTTAGTGTACTGTTTTCATTTGCAGAAGTTAGTTATGTGTTTAGATCTCTAAAATGTTTTATTGCATAGTTGATATACATGGTTTTCTTTCAAAATAAAGCTGCTGTTCATTCACTTTGTTGTTAGTTAGATTAGATTAGCTAGGACTTTGATTACTTGTAAGACTTTGTTGATTCAGTTGAATGTACACTATGCAGAGCATCTCTACCACTCTTTTATCCACCTAAGCTTCATCAGAGCCAACTGTTCCATCTCCTAGCTAGGTTCCTCATCTCACATCTATCCTTTTGCCTACGTAACCCTACCTTTTTGTGTAATCATTGTTTCAGCCTTCTTTGAGCCAAGTCAGCCTTCTACACCTCCTCCCCACTCCATCCACCAGTCCCTGGGTCACTCCAGGCCCCTATCCTACCTCCATATCCATTCATGCATCTTACCTCACTCACCCATCCTCTAAAATCCAATTTTTAAAACATCCTGTAGAAAATCACTGAACATCCTGTAGAATTTCCAGAACATCCTGTAGAACCCCTGCAAACTTCCTATAGAAGCTCAGGAATGAGGTTTCTTGAAGGCCAAACTCTATGAAACTCTCAGGAAGGGTGCTAGGGACCCCTTAGGCCCTCTCTGAACCTTCCCAACCTCTTCCAAGCTTTTTCTCTCACCGATCCACTTCTGCACAGTAAAAAATAGTGAAAATTGCATGCATGATAATTCTGACAACTTATTAAAAAATACAAAGAGATGGTTCTTTCAGATTTTGCTGTAGACATAGCTTAGATAAATGCATTTCATCTTCTTAGAAGTCAATGGAATCTCATTCATTAGCTTGCAACTTCCTTCTTGCATCAGTAGGACTAGCTGGTAGAATTAGGGTTTGCGTTTCTTTTCGGCTTTCAGTTTCTTTTCGCAAGTAGATTAGCTTCCTTTGAGTTAGCTTTCATCCATCAGTTAAAAATATTCTTCTAAGAGCTCATAGAAGTTGGCTTAAGCTCCTAGCGGACTTGTGCCAGCTGACCAAGTGACAGCTGCGACAAGAGCTTGTACTTGTGCATACAGCACCGTCGCTTCCAAGTTTGTTACAAACGACTGGGTTGATAAAAGTAAAGAAGGGAGTCCCAGGAGTTGCAGCATTATTGCTGCAATACTGGAGCCCACCACATGCTCAATGGAATTGGGTTAGGACAAGAATTCTAGGTAGAGGCAGTGGAGACTGCATGTTATTTGATTAACAGATCACCTTCATCAGCATTGAAGGATAAGACTCCACATGAGGTATGGACTGGTAAGAAACCCTCTATTTCACATCTAAGGGTATTTGGATGTGATTCATATGTACATGTTCCAAAGGAGAAAAGAACCAAGTTTGATAGTAAATTTGAAAGATGTATCTTTATTGGGTATAAGGATGTTTTAAAAGGTTATAAGATTTGGATCTCAGAAATAAGGAAGGTTGTGTACAATTGAGATGTTGTGTTTAGAGAGGTGAAAGATGTTAATAAACATGAAGTACTAACAAAGGAACCCAAGAAGATAGAGTTTGAGTTAAATGAGGAAGAATCAGACTCTAGAGCAGAACAAGAATAAGAAGAAGAAGAGCCACATACTCCAATTTTAAGAAGATCAGTTCAAGATAGAAAAAAGCTAGAAAAGTATAGTCCATCTGTTTTCTATCCAAAATTTTCTCTATCTATTATTGATGATGATCCCAAAATTGTCAGGGAGGCAGTGGATTCAGAGGACAAAATACTTTGGAAAGAGGCCATGGTTTATGAAATGACATATTTGGACAAAAATGAGGATTAGGATATGGTGGGGTTGCCAGAAGGAGGAAACCCATTGGAAATAAATGGGTGTTTAAGAAGAAGATGAATGCAGAAGAAAATGTGGAGAAATATAAAGCTTGGTTGGTAGCAAAAGGTTATTCCCAGGTGTTGGGAATTGATTTTGGTGATATTTTTTTTATCCTGTTGCGAAGTTAACTTCCATTATATTACTTTTATCTATTGATGCTGCTTTTGATTTTGAGGTAGAACAGATGGATGTGAAGACAAAATTTCTTCATGGGTGTTATCCCCCACAATGTCCCAGGCTGAGAGGAATCGACAGAGGTAACCATAGACCACGCTTTTAGTTTGGTAGCTAGCCCTACCAAACCAGAGAGGGCTCTCTCTACAAGATCACAACCAAAGAATTGACTAGAATATTGTTGGGTTGTGTTATATTCTTTCCACGACTAGCCCATGTAGTTAACCCAGGGGTTAGGAAGGGGGCGGAGCCCCCTTTTAGTTGTGTTGATTGCGTAGTGAGGGGAGTCACAGGGGGTTTGAGGGTTGCAGGTAACCCCACTCTATGGGGTTCGGGGCAGGTCCCCAGAAAATTTTGGTTTTGGAACCTATGTTAGGTTGGGTGGACCCACCTAGCGATGGTTTTCGGTCCATGGTTTTGGATGCGATGGTTTTCAGTCCATGGTATTGGATGCTTCAGCATGTATAAATATGTATTGTAACATTGAAAGGAACGTAATGAAAAATCAATCTGGTAGTCGCAATTTTGGGATCCAAGGGAAAATCTCTGTGTATATGTGTTTTATGTGTTATGCTCTCGCATTGTTTATTTTCTATGTTTTAGAATTCGTATGCAGGTAATTTCTGTACGGGATTAAAACCTACATTTGGTATTAGAGCTGTTTTGGCTTCAAGGGGATGCCTTTGTTGCTGACAGGTTTTTCTAAGGCCTCTGGTAGACCCTGTTCAGTGGGAGATCTGCAAAATCGATTCTGGTGGTGAAAGAAGATGGTGAGCAGTGGAAAGATAGAGATCGAGAAATTTAATGGTCAGAGTTTTGAGTTGTGGAAACTGAAGATGGAGAGTTTGTTGGTGGATAAAGATCAGTGGATCATGGTATATTCGGGTACTAAACCAACAGAGTGTCTGATGAAGAATGGAAGAAGTTGGATCGGAAGGCAAAGAGCACAATAGGATTGTGTGTCTCAGATTTAATATTGCTGAATGTATCAGGGGAAGCTACAACGAAGGATTTGTGGGACAAGTTAGGGACTTTGTACCAATCTAAGTCTCTGGTGAATAAATTGTTCCTACAGAAAAAGTTGTATAACCCAAGGATGAAAGATGGAGACTCGGTGAGAGAGCATCTGAATGCATTTAATACTGTGGTAAGTAAGTTATCGTCTGTTGATATCAAAATTTCAGATGAAGATAAGTGCATCAGTTTGCTATGTTCTCTATCAGATTCGTGGGATAGTCTGGTTATTGCAATAGGTAGCAATGCAACTGCCTTGTAGTTTGATGAAATAGTCTCATCCTTGCTAACAGAGGAGATGAGACGGAAAAATATGGAGAACTAGAATGGTGATGCATTGTCTGTATGAGGATGGTCCTAGAATAGAAACAAAAATAAGTCATTGAGTGGGACATCTAAATCTAGAGGGAGATCTAAATCTCTAGGAAAGGGCACTACAAAAGGGACTGTAAATCTAAAGCTTCTGATAAAGGAAAGGGATCTGATGATGCTCCTTCTACAGAGGTGAAATCCACCTCAGAAGAAGATGGGGATGTGTACTTGGCTTCTTCAAGTACACATGTAGATCATGAGGCATGGTTGATTGACTGAGGTGCATCCTTTCACTTCACTCCCCATAGAGAGTGGTTCTGCGAGTATGAGAAATACGATGGTGGTGATGTCTTCTTAGGGGATGATAGGAAGGCTAGAATCGTTGGCCGCGGAAAAGTAAATTTGAAGTTGCAAGGTGGAATGGTTAGAAAACTTCTAGGTGTTCTGCATATTCCTGCATTGGCCAGAAATCCGATTTCTATAAGAAAGTTGGATGATGCAGGTGTAAAAACAATGTTCGAGAAGAATACCTACAAGATGGTTCATGGAGCACTAGTATTGATGTAGGGAGTTTGGATTGGAACTTTGTACAAGCTGCAAGGTAGCACGATTGTTGATGGGTGCAACAGTTTTGTGGTTCCTGAAAGTGGAGTAAAAAATCTGGTGGTCTCTGGAGAGATGACCATGTTGTGGCATCAAAGGCTTGGACATATTGGAGAGAAGGGCCTTCAAATACTTCATGGTAAAGGTATGGTAGAAGGTATGAGTAATAACTCACTGGATTTTGATTTATGTGAAAATTGTGTATATGGGAAGTAGAATCAGGTGAGTTTCCCCTCTGGTGGTAAGAGGGTGAAACAAGTATTAGAGCTTGTGTATAGTGATGTGTTTGGACCTATGAAGGTTCTATCATTGGGTAATTCTATGTACTATGTATCATTTATAGATGACTTCTCAAGGAATACATGGATATATTTCCTTAAGAAGAAATCCGAAGTCTTTGACAGGTTTAAAGAATTTAAGGCATGGTGGAAAACCAGACAGAGAAGAAGATAAAGGCGCTAAGGACAGATAACGGTGGAGAGTTTTGTAGTAAGGAATTTGAAGAATTCCGTAAGAAGTGTGGTATAGCATGATAGAAGACTACTCCATATACACCTCAGCAAAATGGAGTTGTAGAAAGAATGAACAAGATGTTTATGGAAAGGGCAAGAAGCATGCTCAGTGGTGTCGAGTTAGGACATGAATTCTGGGCAGAGGTAGTGGAGATAGCATGTTACTTGGTCAATAGATCACCTTCATCAGCATTGGAGGATAAGACTCCTCAAGCGGTAGATTCAGAGGATGGAAAACTCTAGAAAGAAGCCATGGTTGATGAAATGATATCTTTGCTAAAAAATGAGGCTTGGGATCTGGTGGAGTTGCCAACTAGAAGGAAACCCATTGGTAGCAAATGGGTGTTCAAGAAGAAGACAAATGCAGAAGGGAAGGTGGAGAAATACAAAGCTCAGTTGGTAGCAAGAGGTTATTCCTAGGTGCCGAGAATTGATTTTGGTGATGTTTTTTCTCTTTTTGCTAAGGTAGCTTCTATTAGATTATTGTTATCTGTTGCTGCTGCTTTTGATTATGAGGTAGAATAGATGGATGTGAAGACATCATTTCTTCATGGGGATCTGGAAGCGGAGATCTACATGAAGCAACTTGAAGGTTTTGCGGTGAAGGGTAAGAAAAAAATGGTATGCAAGTTAAAGAAGTCTCTGTATGGGTTAAAACAGTCACCAAGGATGCGGTATCAGAAATTTGATACATTTATAAGGGGACTTGGCTCCACCAGAAGCAAAGCAGATCACTCTGTGTATTTTAAATTAATTGGTTATCGTGTTATTTATTTGGTCTTGTATGTGGATGATATGTTGCTGGTTGGAAATGACATAGAAATTATCTAGGATTTGAAGACCCAATTGTCCTCCAAATTCGACATGAAAGATATTGGTGCTATAAACTATATTTTGGGCATAGAAATTAAAAGAGATCGGACAAAGTGGAAGCTCTTGTTAAACCAAAGGAATTATGTCGAGACAATATTGCAAAGATTTAATATTTAGGATAGTAAAATGGTGAAGGTTCCTATCCTTGTAGGTGTAAAGTTATTTGATGAACAGTGTCCCAAGACGCAAGAAGAGGAAGAGGAAATGTCCTGTGTTCCATATGCAAGTGCAGTCGATAGCCTGATGTATGGGGATATTGCACATGCAGTGGGAGTATTGAGCAGGGTTATGTCAAAACCAGGGAAGGATCACTGGATAGTAGTGAAGTGGGTTTTTAGGTATTTGCATGGCATTAGTGATTATGGTTTGTGCTACCAAGGAAGACAAGGATTGGACAGAGTGTTGGATATTCGTGGCTTTGTTGATGTAGACTGGGATGGAGATCTGGATCAGA